>JARYGA010050266.1:0-29614 GCA_030545235.1 Helianthus tuberosus | reverse complement strand
GACATATAAGCGAAATCAGACATCTATATATATGTACATCAGAGCGAAATCAGATAGTAGTTGGTGTATTTTCTTCCGGTGAGCCACGAAGTGCTGCCGAAGTGCTGTCAGAGTCTGTAATAGTAACAGTGATCAATACAACAGCAGTTTATAGTGTATGTGACTGAAATTGCACCAAATCTTTAGTTTCCGCCTCTAGATTTGGATACAAAGTCTTCTGAACGTCTCAAACAGGACAGAACACGATCCTACAAATATGAAGCCTTAATTGCTGGTTTGCAAATTGCTAAGCATATGGGGATCAGGTATCTTGAGGTACACGTAGATTCTTTGTTAATTACAAACCACTTTAATGGATCCTATGCTGTTAAAGGTGAAAAGCTAACCAAATATTTGGAGATAGTCAAAAATTTGGCACTCTCTTTTGTTTCCTTTAGTTTGTCACATGTACCAAGGGAAGAAAATACAGAAGCTGATGCATTGGCCAATTTAGGATCATCCTTGAAGATCCCGGAGGATATCAAGATTCCTATTATCCATATCCTGACCCCGGCTATCGAGGATCATGTGGCTATGGAGATAGGGAACGATTCTGCAATTATCCCTAGTGAGGATACTCAATCCCATTCAGGATCAGGATCATGGATCTCACCAATTATGAGATACTTACAACATGGAGAGATTCCTACAGGAGAAAACCCTAGGGCTTTCAAAATTAAGGTATCTCAATTCACAACTTTAAATAATATGTTGTATAAACGATCTCTTGCAGGACTATACTTGAGATGCATTGAGGATCCTGAAATCCAAGAAGTTTTAAAAGACTTCCTTGAAGGAGATTGTGGAAACCACACTGGGGGCAGGGCATTATTCTCAAGGATCCTGAGGACAGGATACTACTGGCCAACCATGAAGAGAGATGCTGTGGAGTATGCTAAGAGATGTGATCCTTGTCAGAGACACAGCAATATCCTTCATCAACCAGCTGAATTATTGCATCCTATATCCTCCTCTTGGCAATTTATGAGATGGGGTATGGATATAGTTGGAAAGCTCCCTAAGGCACCTGGGGGAAAAGTATTCATGCTAGCTATGACTGATTACTTCTCCAAGTGGATAGAAGCTGAAGCTTTTGCCTAAGTCAGAGAAAAGGAAGTTATATCCTTTATTAAAAGAAATATTATCACTAGATTTGGAATTCCTTCTGAGATTATATGTGATAATGGTTCCCAATTTATTGGGGGCAGAACCACTAACTTTTGTGACAGCTGGGGGATTAAGATGATAACATCAACACCAGTCCACCCACAAGCTAATGGTCAGGCAGAATCATCCAACAAGATCATCATCAATAATTTGAAGAAGAAGCTTGGATCCAAGAAAGGGAAATGGGCAGAAGAACTACCCTATGTGCTCTGGGCTGATAGGACAACCCCCAAGAATGCTACTGGTCAAACACCATTCTCTTTGGTGTTTGGGGCAGAATCAGTGATCCCAACAGAAATGGTGGTTCCAACCGCAAGAACAAGTACCCGTGATCCTGAGGAGAATGATGAGAACTTGGCTCAAGACCTGGACACTATTGAAGAAATCAGGGATATGGCTAGGATAAGGATGGCCAGTTATCAGCAAAGAATGGCTGGTGCTTACAACAAAAATGTCAGGATCAGGAGGTTTCAAGTTGGAGATATGGTATTAAGGAAAGCATTTCAGAATACCACCAACCCTGCTGATGGAAAATTGGCTCCAAAATGGGAAGGTCCTTATTTGATTGAAGCTGAAGCAGGAAAGGGGGCATATAGATTGCTAACCATGGAAGGTGATTTGCTACCAAGAGCTTGGAATGATGTCCACTTAAAGAAATATTTCATGTGAGCAAGATTCTCTTGGCGTAAATGATCCTCACGATAGGGATATCCTTAAAGGATCCTCAAAGTATCGGTGATCCTTACTTAGGTAATATCCTAAACTTGAGCTATTTCATTTCATTATTTTCTCATATAAGGATAAGGATCATGTATCCTTTATCCATCTCTCACGTGAGTTCAAGTTTTGAAAGTTCAGGTATCCTTAGCATAACGTTGGTTATCCACAGAAGCAATCCGTCCTTTGGGTTTAACCCCAGTTATTCGGGCTTGTCCCCAGTTCCGCCTGTAGCGCACGATGATCCTGGTATAGTTCAAGGCACTGGGACCAGTACTCGTTTTAGGGGCTGATAATTCCATTGTACTGGCTATGCTTAGGATCCTACGTATAATGGTAGACGTACCATACATCCGTTCCTAAGGTTTCTAACGTTTTCACGTTAGCTAAGGTTTCTAACGTTTTCACGTTAGCTAAGGTTTTGGCATTTTCATGCCACTAAGTTTGGATAGTCGCCAGTTAGGGCCATACTCCAGTTTACATACGATCCTTGGGCTTGTCCCCAATTATCCTTGGGCTTGTCCCCAGTTATCCTTGGGCTTGTCCCCAGTTATCCTTGGGCTTGTCCCCAGTTGCTAATTCTTATCTTATATTGGCTTAGTCCCAAGTGATGCTCTATTTTAGGTTCTTGAAGATAGGCAACTAGGGATCCTTGATCCTTACTTTATTCTAAGGTTTATCTAATAGTTATCCTTATTAAGGCTAGGATCCTAACTTGGATCCTCAGGTATGATCCTTAACTATTTTTAATTCTATTCATTATTTATTTGAATAACCCTTATACTTGAAACCTGAACTTATGAATCTTAAACCATGTCACTTTTTAGAACTTATCGATTATGGGATATGTGATCCTTGATTATATCCTAAACTTTCTAGATATCTTTTCTAATTTTTCAAGGCTTGATAAGTATAAACAAAATGAACATTACAACAGTTGGAAAGTAAGATATTAAAAAATATAACAACACAAGATAAGCGACAAAAGGTTAAGTTTTTATTTATAAACAAAAGGCTAACCCTTAAAAGGTTGTCAAAATTACCTACCCGAGCTTCTACCAGCAAAACGTGGCCCGTCCGCTGGGGTAGGTAAAGGGTGTCCATAATAATAAGTTCAAGAGTAGTGAAGGAATATAAAGGCGGCAGGATCACAATGGCTTCATCCCCCAAACAGAGGATCCCTCCACCATATGCAATCCTGCCTATTGTCCTAAGGGTCATACAAGACCCTTAATCCTAAAACCTATTGTTCAAAGTACAAACCATTAAATTGTTCAACACCACAACCACAAAAAGCTAATACCAAATTTAAAAAATTGGGCTCCGGCTACGTCTAGAAATGTCCATCATTGCCCAATCAAGCAGCCTAAACCTTTGCTGCATCACCACCTCCGGCTCCACTTGCTTCACCAGCTTCATCCTTGCTTCCAGCCTCAATTGTCAGGATCTCTTCGGCCTCCTCTTCATCACCCAATTCAGCCAGCCTCGCTTTCCATTCTTCAATTTCCCAGCCGCTTTTGTCGAAGGCAGGATCCTGAGCTTCCAAGGCCATTTGCAGCTTGGTTTTGTACATTGCTATGGCGGCAGAAACTTTGGCATCATCTGTGACCTCCTGCCTTTCATAGTCAAAATTAACCAGCACCTTGGCCATCTCCTGTTTGGTATCCTGGAGTTCCTTCCGAAGATCAGCAAGTGCAAGATCCTTGAGCACGGCAACCTGCTGGAGGTCGGCAATCTTCTTATCCTGATCCTCAACATGGCCGACGTAATCCTCGACCTCAGCGAATTTCTGTAAAGAGGATAAAGGATAAGGTCAGAATTAAGTGATCCTCAGATCAGCAGGATATATCAGCAGGATATATCAGTAGGATATGTCAACAGAATATATGAGCAAAGACAGTGATCCTCACCTCATTAAAGTACTCAAGGAATTGATGACGGATTAGAGGCAGACCCTGCAAATCCTCAGCATCGGAGGCCTTTCTCCTCTTGATTCCCTTTCCTTTGAGGGGTGCCTTGGGGATTGAGGCCGTCGGGCTGGCAGGAACTTTTCTTTTGGAGGATTTGACAGTGGTGAGATCGGTGACACTGAACCTTGAAGCAGCTTTGGCAGATTTTCCAGCACCTACACAACCAAAAGAAGATAAGTATCTTTTCTTAATTCATATTTCACTATTTATTTAAATTTTCAACAAGGATACTTACTTGACATGGTGACAGAGCCTGGGGATACCTCCTGGGAGTCTTGGGTTATTGTCTTAAAAGTTCTAGTTTCAGGGTCAAGGTTCCAGAAAGCAGCAAGCCTTTCCCTGGTTGCGGATGTTGTGATGAGATGCGAAACAGAGATAGCTGCATGACACAAGACAAAAGGGGTCAGTAATCCTTATAAAAACCAGACTACCTGGTGATCCTTCTCAGGATCCTCCGGCCTACCATGGGTGGACCATGTTTTTGGTAAATGCTCTCCGTTTAGAATGGAATTCCTTCTGACAAAGAAAAAGCGACGTTTCCAATCTTTGTCGTTCTTGGTAACTTTGAGAAGAGGATGATCTGCACCGGGTTTTCGCTTGAACAAATAACGGTGGGAACCGAAGGTAGTAAGATCATACAGTTCCGCCAATTCTGACATTCCTAAATCAACGCCTTCCTGCTCGATGATCCTCCCCAGGGTATATAAAACCCTCCAAATCATCGGCATGGCTTGAATGTAAGATATGCCGGTCAAGGAAAAGAAGGATTGTGTGAATTCTGGGAAAGGATATGTGTACCCTATAGTAAATGGTGTAGCTGGAAAGGCAACCCATGTTTCTGAAACATAGTCGCTAAGAACAGTGGGATCAAAGGGTTTGAAGAAGGCACTTTCCGGAAAACAGTGACGGATTTTATCTACTTGTGCATCATTAAAACAACACCTTTCATTCGCTGAGTCCTTGATGATTTTTTGGCTCTTCAAAGGGCTATCCTTCTTGTGATCCTTGCCCGGTGAGCTTCGGAGCATCATTCTCAAAGCGATGGTGTTAAAGAAAGAAAAACAGAGTAAGAAAGGTAGAAAGAGAAGAAAGAGATACCTGGTTGATCGTCGACTGAGAATTTAAAGGGAGTTTCTTTCGAATTTGAATGCATAATGATCCTATCTATATCTCTATTTATAATTATGATTCTGCAGGATTATCACTTCTGTGACGTCATGATCGCAACGGCTAGTTCTATATTAACGGCTATATATCCGTTAGTTAGTTACGGATGAGATCAAGAAAATATAACTCACATATTTACAATTTAACTCCTTATATTTTGGGGGCAATTGTTAGGGGTGGATTTCTAAATGACCCGTGATCCTTAATTATTATCCTCTTTAGTGATCCTTACTTCTGTGACAGATAGTGATCCTCAGAAGAGTTTCAGGATCAGGATTATGGATCATCTTAAGGATCCTCATACTAACAATTGTTCACTTGTGTTTTGTATTGTTTTGCAGAAGTAACAAGTCGGACCAAGTCTTGGCGACATTCCTGGAGAATATTCCCAAACTATCCCGCACGTGCTTGGCCAAATATGAACGTTGTGGAGAACGTGGGAGCTTGGCACGAAAGTCGGATAGTTAGTTTAGGTAGTTATTTCTATTTTAAAAAGGGAGTAACGAGCTAGTAGAAAACACTTAGTCATTTCTGAGCTACACACACTCATATACTCGCAAACTTGAAGCTCTCGACGAATATACATTCACTTTCACTCACATTTACACATTTCACGATAGTGATCCTTGTACCTAGCTCGTTACTATCCGAAGTTGTAAACATTTATTCATTTATTTGAGCTTGGTGATCGGTAGTTTCCATCACCCGGGGTTTTTTGTGCCGGAGATCAACTCTTGATCAAGGGCTTTTTCCCCGTATAAATCCTTGTGTTGTTTGTGCAATTTACATTGAAGTGATCCTCATCGCTGTTACACATTTTAAGCATCATTCCCCGTAACAAAGAGTTTGGTTGCATTATCCTCGTCTGATTTTTGACCAAAACAGGAGTGTAAGAAGCAGAAGAAGTTGGAGGTTTTGAGAAAATGGGAGTTGGTTTCTTCGCAGCATTCTCAGCATTCTTCTGGGATCCAGAAGGTGGTGGAGGCAAAGGGGGAACGCCTTGTGAAGAAGTGAATGAGGGCATCAAATTTGAAGCATTCTTCGCTGAGGAAGCCATTTGCTTGGTTGTAGTGAACTGAAAGGAGCACAGAAATGCGAATTTTTCTAAGGATGAAGCACCAATGGCCCCACGGTGGGCGCCAAACTGTTTTGGTCAAAAAATCTGATGAGGATATTGCAACCAAACTCTCTGTTACGGGGTATGATGCTTGAAATGTAGAACAATGACAAGGATCACTTCAATGTAAATTGCACAAATGACACAAGGGTTTATACGGGGAAAAAGCCCTTGATCAAGAGTTGATCTCCGGCACAAAAAACCCCGGGTGATGGAAACTACCGATCACCAAGCTCAAATAACTCAATAAATGTTTACAACTTCGGATAGTAACGAGCTAGGTACAAGGATCACTATCGTGAAACGTGTAAAAGTGAGTGAAAATGAATGAATGTTCGTCGAGAGCTTCAAGTGTGCGAGTATATGAGAGTGTGTGTAGCTGAAAAATGACTAAGTGTTCTAATTCTAGCTCGTTACTCCTTTTAAAATAGAAGTTAACTACAATAACTAACTATCCGACTTTTGTGCCAAGCTCCCACGTTCTCCACAACGTCTATTTTTGGTCAATCGTGTGCGAAATGCCCGTGGAATATTCCTTAGTACCGTTGCCAAGACCAAGTCAAGCTTGTTACTCCTGCGAAGTAATACAAAACACAAATAAACAATCGTTAGTACGAGGATCCTTAAAGTGATCCATGATCCTGATCCTGAAGCTCTTCTGAGGATCACTATCTGTCACAGAAATAAGGATCATAAATTAGGATAACGAATAAGGATCACTAATTGTTAGAAAATCCTCCCCTAACACATATCACCAACTTGGAATTTCCTGATCCTAACATTTTTGTTGTAGGCACCGGCCATTCTTTGCTAATAACTAGCCATCCTTATCCTTGCCAAATCTCTGATTTCTTCTATAATATCCAGGTCTTGAACCAAGTTCTCATTATTTTCCTCAGGATCACGAATACTGGTTCTAGCAGTTGGAACCACCATTTCTGTAGGGATCACTGATTCTGCCCCAAATACCAAAGAGAATGGAGTTTGGCCAGTAGCATTCTTAGGAGTTGTCCTATCAGCCCAAAGCACATAAGGTAATTCTTCTGCCCAATTCCCTTTCTTGGATCCAAGCTTCTTCTTCAGATTGTTGATGATGATCTTATTGGAGGATTCTGCCTGACCATTAGCTTGTGGGTGGACTGGTGTTCATGTTATCATCTTAATCCCCCAGCTATCACAAAAGTTAGTAGTTCTGCCCCCAATGAATTGGGAACCATTATCACATATAATTTCAGAAGGAATACCAAATCTAGTTATAATATTCCTTTTAATGAAGGATATAACTTCCTTTTCTCTGACTTGGGCAAAAGCTTCAGCCTCTATCCACTTGGAGAAGTAATCAGTCATAGCAAGCATGAACACTTTTCCACCAGGTGCCTTAGGAAGCTTACCAACTATATCCATGCCCCATCTCATGAATGGCCAAGTGGAGGATATAGGATGTAATAATTCAGCCGGTTGATGAAGGATATTGTTGTGTCTCTGACAAGGATCACACTTCTTAGCATATTCCACAGCATCTCTCTTCATGGTTGGCCAGTAGTATCCTGTCCTCAGGATCCTTGAGAATAACGCCCTGCCCCCAGTGTGGTTTCCACAGTCTCCTTCATGGAAGTCTTTTAAAACTTCTTGGATTTCAGGATCCTCAATGCATCTTAAATATGGTCCTACAAGAGATCGTTTATACAACATATTATTCAAAATTGTGAATTGAGATACCTTAATTTTTAAAGCCCTAGGGTTTTCTCCTGTAGGAATCTCTCCATGTTGTATGTATCTCATGATTGGGAGGATCCATGATCCTGGATGAGTTTGAGTATCCTCACTAGGGATAATTGCAGAATCCTCTCCTATCTCCATAGCCACATGATCCTCGATAGCCGGGGTCAGGATATGGATAATAGGGATCTTGATATCCTCTGGGATCTTCAAGGATGATCCTAAATTGGCTAGTGCATCTGCCTCTGCATTCTCTTCCCTTGGTACCTGTGTCAAACTAAAGGATACAAAAGAGAGTGCCAATTCTTTGACTAACTCCAAATATTTGATTAGCTTTTCACCTTTAACAGCATAGGATCCATTAAAGTGATTAGTGATTAACAAAGAATCTACATGTACCTCAAGATGCCTGATCCTCATTTGCTTAGCAATTTGCAAACCAGCTATCAAGGCTTCATATTCAGCCTCATTGTTAGTGGTTTGGAACTCACAAGCTATAGAATGGGGTATTATGTCCCCCTGTGGCGATTTTAGTAGTACTCCAAGCCCTGTTCCTTTGACATTTGAGGATCCATCAGAATAGAGTATCCAAGGATCCTTGGTTTCTTCTAGCTGCTGGACTTCTAATTCAGCCTCCTTTTGCAAATCACTACTGAAATCTGCCACAAAGTCAGCTAATGCTTGGGATTTAATGGTTGTCCTAGGCTCATATCTTATATCATATGCACTTAGCTTCACTGCCCACTTAGCCATCCTTCCTGACATTTCAGGTATCCTGAGGACATTCTTAATTGGAAAATTAGTTTTGACGATAATGGCATGAGTTTCAAAATAATGTCTTAATTTAGTAGATGCCATAATTAATGCAAGGATAAGTTTTTCTAAATGTGAATACCTGGATTCAGCATCAAGTAAACTCTTACTTACATAATAGACAGGATGTTGTGTACCTTCGTGATCCTTAACAAGGACTGCACTTACTGCTTTTGAGGATACCGCAAGATATAAGGATAACACATCTCCTTTTTCTGGTTTCATCAAAGCCGGGGCCGAGGATAGGTAATCCTTAAGAGCTCTTAAGGCACTTTCATGCTTCTCAGTCCACTCGAATTTCTTGTTCTTCCTTAGGATATCATAGAATTCCTTGCACTTTTCTGAGGATTTGGATATGAATCTGTTTAAAGCTGCAATTTTGCCTGTTAACCTCTGAACATCCTTAGCATTGGCAGGTGACTTGATGTTCACTATAGCTTTTATTTTTTCTGGACTGGCTTCAATGCCTCTCTTTGTCACCATATATCCTAAGAATTTACCTGCTTTAACACCAAAGTGACATTTTGAAGGATTAAGTTTCATATTATATTTATCAAGGATATTGAATGCTTCCTCCAAATCTCTTAGGTGATCCTCAGCCTTTTTTGATTTTACCACCATATCGTCTATGTAAACCTCCATAGTTTGTCCAATCTGATCCTTAAACATCATATTCACTAGCCTTTGATAAGTTGCACCTGCATTTCTTAGTCCGAATGGCATAGCAATATAGCAGTATATACCAGTTGGAGTCATGAAGGTTGTATCCTCTTGATCGGATGGTTCCATTTGAATTTGTTGAAATCCAGATGAAGCATCCATAAAAGTTAACAGTTCATGACCCGCAGTTGCATCCACCATGGAGTCAATGTGGGGTAATGGGAAAGGATCCTTGGGACATGGCTTATTTAAATCAGTGAAATCGACACATACCCTCCATTTTTCGTTTTTCTTTTGAACAACAACCACATTGGCCAACCATCTTGGATACTTGACCTCTCTAATCATACCTGCTCGGAGTAGTTTCTCTACCTCCTCCTGGATAATGGCATTTCTTTCTGGTGCAAATTTCCTTCTCCTTTGATGGATTGGTTTGAAGGACCTATCAATGCCAAGTTTGTGAGTGATTACATCTTTAGATATACCTGTCATGTCTTCGTGTTTCCATGCAAAGGTAGTCTTTCTTCTTTTGAGGAAGGATATGAGGTCTTCTTTTATTCCGCCAAGGATCCCTGATCCTATATAAACTTTAGATTCAGGATCATCAGGATCCATAAGGATTTCCACTACATCCTGTTCACTTGCCTCCAAGACATCCCTTGGAGGACACTTTGATTGCTATTGCTCCCTGGACTTTGATGATGGTTTCATTGATGAGGTGTAGCAGTTCTTAGCCTCTTGCTGATCACTATCAATCTTCACTATTCCCCAAGGACTAGGGAGCTTCACACATTGATGATAAGTGGATGGGACTGCCTTCATATCGTGTATCCAAGGCCTGCCAAGGATCACATTACAACAAGACAAACAGTCAATAACACAAAACTTTTAGTAAGAATGTAGGCCTTCGATATAGATTGGGAGTTTAATGTCCCCCAGAGTATTCTTAGTCTCACCACTGAATCCCATGAGCACAGAGGATCTTGGTATGATGTCGGATTCAGGGATGTTCATCTTCTTGAGAACATCAAGCTGGATAATGTTCACAGAGCTTCCTCCATCTATAAGGATCATGCGAACAAAATGGTTAGAAATAAAAAGAGTGATAACCAAACCATCATGATGAGGATCCGGGATGTCAACACGATCATCCTCATCGGAAGTTATAACTTTTCCTTCGGAGACACTGGATGTTCGAATGGGTCTATCTCCATTATCCATCTTGGTTTCCTTTGCGTGTCTTTTGGCTGCAGAGAAGGATGTTCCACAAATGTCTGATCCTCCAGAAATAAAGTTTATAATTTGTGCATCTGCTGGAGGGGCTAGAGCTTTCTCTGGGATCCTTTCAGGATCCTGAGTCCTTGACTTCTTTCTCCCCAATAATTCTTTCAAGTGCCCCTTGCTCAACAAGTATCCAATTTCTTTTCTCAATGCGATGCATTCTTCTGTGAGATGCCCAAAATCTTCATGGTATGCACACCACTTTGACTTATCTTTAGTTGCAGCTGGTCTATCATTTTTTCTGGGCCATCTAGCTTTATCACCTAAATTCTGCATCGCGAGGATTAGTTCATTGTTATCAACAGAAAAACAATATTCAGAGATTGGAGGATAATCCTCGTCATCCTCTTCTTGTTCAACAGCATGCACATTCGGGTTATCAGATTTATTATAGGATCTGAACTTGTTGTTCTTGAATGAGGATCCTTGCTTCTCTTGCTTTGAGGATCCTGCTAACCTCTCCTGGATCCTTTTGTCATCCTCTAGCCGGATGAACCTAAGGGCCCGGGTTCTTACCTCATCTAGATTCCTGCATGGTGTCATAACAAGATCATCATAGAACAACGAATCCCTAAGCAATCCCATTTTAAAGGCTTCAACAGCCGTAGTTATATCCAGGTTAGGAATATCTAAGGATTCTTTACAAAATTTAGTGATATAATCCCTTAATGATTCATTATGACCTTGGGTTATCCTATATAGATCACTAGTTAAACGCTCAAATTTCCTACTACAAGAAAATTGGTTATTAAATAAGTTAACTAGATTAGCAAATGAGGTAATAGAATAAGGGGGAAGACTTAGCAGCCATTTAAGAGCTGATCCAGTAAGAGTGGATCCAAATCCCTTGCATAGACATGCTTCCTTTAATCTTTCTGGGATGGGATTGATCTCCATCCGTTCCCTGTATTGTGCTATGTGTTCTTCAGGATCTGTTGAACCGTCATACAACTTCATAGTAGGCACATGGAACCTCTTTGGTATATCAGCATCACAGATTCGTGGTGCAAAACGAGATATCTTATGGCTCCCATCTGCAATCTCCGGGATAGGCTTGACCACTCCTGGGAAACTTAATATATCATATCCTTTAACTTTTGCAATTCTCTGGCCATGGCATGATTGATACCTGTATCCTGCATAAGGCCATGGTTAGTAGTATAAGAATTATTGAAAGTGTTACCTCCCATTGGATTCAAATTAGGAAGAATGGATGTGAATCCATATTGTTGGGGCTCTGGAATGACTGATGGACCAGTAGAAGCAATGGTCTGCATTGGAATGAAATCTCCCAGATGGATATCGGTATTCCCTGATTGCAAACTCCTTAAGGATCCATGAAACTGAGAGGATCCTTGAACCTGTGAGGATCCTGGGACGTAGGAGGATCCTTGAACCTGTGAGGATCCTGGAACATAAGAGGATCCTTGAACCTGAGAGGATCCTGGAACATAGGAGGATCCTTGAACTTGGGAGGATCCTGGAACATAGGAGGATCCCTGAACCTGGGAGGATCCTTGAACCTGAGAGGATCCTTGAAACGGCCAGTATCCTTGAATCTGCTGCGCTCCTGAGTATCCTCATGAGCTTGCGAAGAATCCTATATGCTGAGGATGGGATCCTGATTGTTGAAAGTGTAACCCTGAAGCCTGAGTCATTGCTGATGACCCGTAATGCACTCCTTTTGACCCTCCCACATATTGAACGTCTGGAACCTCTGAAGCCTGAGAGGTTATAACCGGAGTATCAAAATTCAAAGATCTGGGCATTAGTGGGGAATGATCCTCTGCCGATCTCTTCTGTTTCTTGATGTCTCCAATTTATCTAAGGATCCTTTCATTGGTCTTGTCCAGCTGCTGGGTATGCTCCTTCATCTGCAAAATCAGAGTAAACAAGTCACTAGTAGTAGGAGTATAAGAAGCAGAAGAAGTTGGAGGTTTTGAGAAAATGGGAGTTGGTTTCTTCTCAGCATTTTTCTGAGGTCCAGAAGGTGGTGGAGGCAAAGGTGGAATGCCCTGGGATGAATTGACTGCAGACATCGCACTGGAAGTATTCTTTGATGATGAAGCCATCTGCTCGTATGCAATGAACCAGAATGATCACAAAGATGAGAATTTCTTAGAAATGAAGCACCAATTGCCCCACGGTGGGCGCCAAACTGTTTTGGTCAAAAATTCAGATGAGGATAATGTAACCAAACTCTCTGTCATGGGGTATGATGCTTGAATTGGTTTATAGCAATAAGGATCACTATGAAAAATAAATAACAAGTGACACAAGGTTTATACGGGGAAAAAGCCCTTGATCAAGAGTTGATCTCCGGCACAAAAAACCCCGGGTGATGGAAACTACCGATCACCAACTCAAATTAAACAAGTAATGTGTTACAACTTCGGATGATAGCGAGCTAAATACAAGGATCACTATAGTGTTCTGTGTAAAAAGTGTACGAAATTGCTAAGTGAATGAACGAGAGCTGTTGTGAGCGATTTTCAGAGCAGACAATCATTAGTATAAGGATCCTTAGGATGATCCATGATCCTGATCCTGCAAAACTTCTGCAAAACAATTACGAATTCAAAGCAGACAATCATTAGTATAAGGATCCTTAGGATGATCCATGATCATGATCCTGAGGCACTTCTGAGGATCACTAACTGACACAGAAGTAAGGATCACCAAACAGGATAATAATTGAGGATCACAGGTCATTTAAAAATCCACCCCTAACAATCCTACCATGGGTTGTCCACTTTATGGGGAGATCTTTCCCATCAGGGATAGAGTCCCTCCTAACAAAGAAAAAACGCTTCTTCCAGTTGGTATCGTTTTTTGTGGTCTTGAGGATTGGGTGAGAATCACCAGGTTTGTGTTTGAACAAGAAGCGATGTGAACCATGGCTCACAAGGTTATACAGTTCAGCCAGTTCCGACATTCCCAATTCTATGTCTTCCTGCTCAATGATGTTCTCTAAAGTGTACAATACTCTCCACATCATTGGCATGGCCTGGATATAGCATATGCCGGTGAGGGAAAAGAAGGATTGGGTGAAGGCAGGGAAGGGATAGGAGAATCCTATCAGGAATGGGGTAGCCAGAAAAACAACCCAAATGTCAGAAATGGAGTCGCTTTTGGCAGTAGGGTCAAAAGGCTTGAAGACGGTATCCGCCGAAAAACAGTGGCGAATCCGGTCAATCTCTGGATCAGTGAAGCAGCAGAGTTCCTTTGAAGGATTTTTGATAATCCCTTGGATTTTCAAAGGACTATCTTTCTGGTGATCCTTGGCGGGGGAGGATCATAGCTTCATTATGATCTAAAGATTTTGATGAAGATCAGAATAAGAAGACGAAGAGAGAAAGAGAAGAGAAATACCTGATCGGTCTTGTGATGAGGATTTAAAGGGAGTAACGCACGAATTTAAATGCCTATCGATCCTTATCTCTAATCTCAAATTTATAATGATGGTTCTGCAGGATGTCATGTCGCTGACGTATAAACAGCAACGGCTACTTCGATTCTAACGGCTATATATCCGTTAGTCAGTTGGAAATAAGATCAAAAATACGACTCGTTAATTTACATTTTACTCCTCATATTTTGGGGGCAATTGTTAGGGATAGATTTTCTAAACCTAAGGATCACGGATCCTCAAGTACTGCCATGATCACGGATCCTCAATTCTGTTTGAAATAAGGATCCTCAGAAGACATTGCAGGATCAGGATTCAGGATCCTCATTGTTATCCTTATACTAACGGTTGCCTTCACTATGTTTAAGCTTGTTTTGCAGGAGTGTACGCATTGGACTTGGTCTTGCTGATATTCTTGGGGAATATGCCCTCAATATTCCGCACGTGCATGGCTTGGTGATCGTTTTAGAAGTCGTGGGGAGCTTGCACATTTTGCGGATAGTTAGTTATTTAAGTTATTTCTATTTTTAAAGGGGATAACAAGCTTGAGTTAGAACAATTGGCGAATTAAGCAAAAATACACACACTCGAAACAGCTCTCAACAGTTCATTGGCGATTTTATAAACATTGCACTCTAGTGATCCTTGTAACAAGCTTGTTGTCATCCCGAGTTGTAACAATCATTTTGTTTAATTGTAGTTGGTGATCGGTAGTTTCCATCACCCGAGGTTTTTTATGCCGAAGATCAACTCTTGATCAAGGGCTTTTTCCTCGTATAAATCCTTGTGTTACTTGTCCATTTCATTTGCAAGTTATTCATACATTTGCTCATTGATTCAAGCATCATACCTCACAACAAAAGATTTGGTTGCATTATCCTAGCTTGATTTTTGACCAAAACAGATGATATGGTAGTAAAATCCAAGAAGGCTGAGGATCACCTCCAGGATATTAAGGGAGCATTTGATATCCTGGACCAATACAACATGAAATTAAATCCTGCTAAATGCCATTTTGGAGTGGGAGCAGGAAAGTTTCTAGGATACATGGTGACGAAAAGGGGGATAGAGGCAAGCACGGAGCAGATTAAAGCTATCTTGGATATCAAGTCACCTTCAAATATGAAAGATGTTCAAAGATTAACAGGGCGAGTAGCAGCATTAAACAGATTTATCTCAAGAACCTCGGAAAAATGCAAGGAATTTTATGGTATCCTGAAGAAGAATAAGAAATTCGAATGGGGAGAGAAGCATGAAGCGACCTTGTAGGATTTGAAGAAGTATCTTTCAACCGCACCTCTATTGATGAAGCCTGAGGATGGTGAACCATTATCCCTGTATCTTGCAGTATCAGGGAATGCAGTAAGTGTTGTCCTTGTAAAGGATCATGAAGGTCAGCAGTATCATGTCTATTATGTTAGTAAAAGTTTATTAGATGCTGAAACTAGATATTCTCATTTAGAAAAATTGATATTAGCCCTAGTTATGGCATCAACAAAACTTAGACATTATTTTGAAACACATAGGATTCATGTTAAAACCAACTATCCTGTTAAAAATGTGTTTAGGAAACCTGAGATGTCAGGTAGGATGGCTAAGTGGTCAGTAAAATTAAGTGCCTATGATTTAATATATGAACCTAGAAATGCCATAAAGTCTCATGCCCTAGCTGACTTTGTGGCTGATTTCAATAGTGATATTCAAAATGAAGTAGACCTAGAAGTGCAACAACTAGGAGAAAATATAGAATCTTGGACACTATATACTGATGGTGCATCTAATGTAAGAGGTGTAGGTTTAGGTATACTACTAAAATCGCCACAGGGGGACATATTACCCCAGGCTATTAGATGTGAGTTTCCTGCCACTAATAATGAAGCAGAATATGAAGCTTTAATTGCGGGATTAGAATTGGCTAAGAGCATGAATAGCAAGGGTTTACAAGTATTTGTTGATTCCTTGTTAATTACTAATCATTTTAATGGGACCTATGAAGTTAAAGGTGAGAAGTTGATCGAGTATCTCGAAATTCTCAAAAAATTAGCAGGATATTTCGATATTTTTACACTTGAACAGGTACCTAGAGAGGATGATGTTGAAGCTGATGCCTTGGCAAATCTAGGATCATCAGTCACGATACTGGAAGGGACCCGAATACCAATATTACATATCATGTATCCTGCGATGGATCCTCAGGATAAGGAAGTAGTAAGTGTTCAGGATCCTGATGATGAGTATCCTGAGGAGGATCCTAAGTCCTGGACGGCTCCAATCATGAGATATCTCAAGGAAGGACACATCCCAAAGGATGAAAATCCTAAGGCCTATAGAATGAAGGTATCATGATTCATTATTATAAATAATGTTTTGTATAAGAAATCTCTTGTAGGACCATATCTGAGGTGCTTGGAGGATCCCGAAACTAAAGAAGTGCTTCAGGATATACACGAAGGGGATTGTGGTAACCATACTAGGGGCAGGTCATTATTCTCAAAGGTATTAAGAACAGGATACTATTGGCCGACGATGAGAAAAGATGTTGCAGAATATACTCGAAGATGTGATGCATGTCAAAGACATAGTAATATATTACATCAACCTGTTGAGCCACTTTATCCTATTGCTTCCCCTTGGCTATTCATGAAGTAGGGAATGGATATAGTAGGAAAATTGCCAAAGGCTCCAGGAGGAAAAGTTTTTATGCTGGCAATGACTGATTATTTCTCTAAGTGGGTTGAAGCTGAAGCATTTTTTCAAGTTAGAGACCAAGAAGTAGTATCCTTCATAAAAAGGAATATCCTGACTAGGTTTGGAGTACCAGCTGAGATAATTTGTGACAATGGTTCTCAGTTTATAAGTAAGAGGACTACTGACTTTTGCAAGAGTTGGGGAATTAAAATGATCACATCCACACCGGTACATCCTCAAGCAAATGGACAAGCAGAATCCTCAAATAAGATAATCGTCAACAATTTGAAGAAAAGGCTTGGAGCTAAGAAGGGAAGATGGGCAGAAGAATTACCCTTTGTTTTATGGGCTGATAGAACGACGGTGAAAAGTGCAACTGGCCAAACCCCATTTTCCTTAGTATTTGGAGCAGAAGCGGTGATCCCAACAGAAATGGTGATACCTACGGTGATATCCAACCTCCGAGATCCTGAGCAGAATCCTGAAGCCCTTTGCCAGGAATTTGATACTATTGATGAAACAAGAGATGCAACAAAGCTAAGGATGGCAGCATATCAACAGAGGATATCCAGAGCGTATAACAAGAATATAAGGACTAGAAGATTTCAGGTGGGAGGTTGGGTATTGTTTTGGTCAAAAATCAGACGAGGATAATGCAACCAAACTCTTTGTTACGGGGAATGATGCTCAAAATGTGTAACAGCGATGAAGATCACTTCAATGTGAATTGCACAAACAACACAAGGATTTATACGGGGAAAAAGCCCTTGATCAAGAGTTGATCTCCGGCACAAAAAACCCCGGGTGATGGAAACTACCGATCACCAAGCTCAAATAAATGAATGAATGTTTACAACTTCGGATAGTAACGAGCTAGGTACAAGGATCACTACGGTGGAATGTGTAAAAAGTGTACGTAATTGCTAAGTGTTTGAATGAGAGCTTGTATCAGAGCTTGTATGAGCGTGTGTAACTGCAAAAATGACTAAGTGTCTTTCTACTAGCTCGTTACTCCCTTTTAAAATAGAAATAACCACCTAAACTAACTATCCGACTTTCGTGCCAAGCCTCCACGTTCTCCACAACGTCTATTTTTGGTCAAGCACGTGCAGAATAGTTTAGGAATATTCTCCAGGAATGTCGCCAAGACCTGGTCAAGCTCGTTATACCTGCGAGATAGTACAATACATAAGTAAACAATCGTTAGTACGAGGATCCTTAAAGTGATCCATGATCCTGATCCTGAAGCTCTTCTGAGGATCACCACCTGTCACAGAAGTAAGGATCACTAGTTAGGATAACAAATAAGGATCCCTAATTGTTAGAAAATCCTCCCCTAACAATTGCCCCCAAAATATAAGGAGTGAAATTGTAAAATTAGCGAGTTATGTTTTCTTGAACTTATCCGTAACAAACTAACGGATATATAGCCGTTAAAATAGAACTAGCCGTTGCGATGATGATGTCACGGAAGTGACAATCCTGCAGAATCATAATTATAAATAGAGATATAGATAGGATCATTATGCATTCAAATTCGAAAGAGACTCCCTTTAAATTCTCAGTCGACGAACAACCAGGTAATTCTTTCTCCTCTTCCTTCCTTCTTACTCTGTTTCTCTATTTTTATCTCCGTCACTTCGAAAATGTTGCTCCGAAGTTCACCGGCCAAGGATCACAAAAAGGATAGCCCTTTGAAGAGTCAAAAGATCATCAAAGACTCAGTGAACGAGAGGTGTTGCTTTAACGACGCACAAGTAGATAACATCCGTCACCGTTTTCCGGCGAATGTCTTTTTCAAACCCTTCGATCCAACTGTTCTGAGCGACTACGTTTCTGATACATGGGTTGCCTTTCCAGTCACTCCATTTTCTATAGGGTACACCTATCCTTTCCCGGAGTTCACACAATCCTTCTTTTCCCTTACCGGCATATCTTACATTCAAGCCATGCCGATGATTTGGAGGGTTTTATACACCCTAGAGAGGATCATTGAGCAGGAGGGTCTTGATTTAGGAATGTCAGAACTGGCGGAGTTGTATGATCTTACTACCTTCGGTTCCCACCGTTATTTGTTCAAACGAAAACCCAGTGCAGATCATCCTCTTCTCAAAGTCACCAAAAACGACAAAGATTGGAAGCGTCGCTTCTTCTTTGTAAGAAGGGATACCATTTCAGATGGAGAACACTTACCAAGAACATGGTCCACCCATGGTAGGCCGGAGGATCCTGGGAAGGATCACCAGATGGTCGTGTTTTTGTAATAGGATCACTAACCCCTTCTTTGTCTTGTGTCATGCAGCCATCTCTGTTTCACATCTCATCACAACACCCGCAACCAGGGAAAGACTTGCTGCTTTCTGGGGACTCGACCCTGAAACTAGAACTTTTAAGACAATAACCCAAGACTCACAGGAGGTATCCTCAGGCTCTGTCACAATGTCAAGTAAGTATCCTTGTTTAAAATTTAAATAAATAGTTAAATGTATATTAAGAAAAGATACTTATCTTGTTTTGGTTGTGTAGGTGCTGGAAAATCTGCCAAAGCTGCTTCAAGGTTCAGTGTCACCGATCTCACCACTGTCAAATCCTCCAAAAGAAAGGTCCCTACTAGCCCGACAGCCTCAATCCCCAAGGCACCCCTCAAAGGGAAGGGAATCAAGAAGAGAAAGACTTCCGAGGCTGAGGATTTGCAGGGTCTGCCCTTAATTCGCCACCAGTTCCTCGAGTACTTCAATGATGTAAGGATCACTGTCTCTGCTTGTATATCCTGCTGATCTAAGGATCACTTGCTCTTGAACTGCTTTATCCTTTTCTTTTGCAGAAATTTGCTGAGATCGAGGATTACGTCGGCCATGTTGAGGATCAAGATAAGAAGATTGCCGACCTCCAGCAGGTTGCTGTGCTCAAGGATCTTGCACTTGCTGATCTTCAGAAGGAACTCCAGGATACCAAGCAGAAGATGGCTAAGGTGCTGGTTAACTTTGACTATGAAAGGCAGGAGATCACAGATGATGCTAAAGTTTCTGCCGCCATAGCAATGTACAAAACCAAGCTTCAAATGGCCTTGGAAGCTCAGGATCCTGCCTTTGACAAAAGTAGCTGGGAAATTGAAGAATGGAAGGCAAGGCTGGCTGAATTGGGTGATGAAGAGGAGGCTGAGGAGATTCTGGCAATTGAGGCTAGTGGCAGCGGGTTGAAGGATAAAGCTGAGGATGCAGCGGCTGGTGGTGATGATGATGCAGCGAAGGTGTGAGCTGCAAAAATGGGCGATGATGGAAATTTCTAGACGTGGCCGGAGCCCATTTTTTATGGTTTGGTAGTTTTTTGATTGTTGATGTTTTTGAACAATGGTGGGTCTGTAATAACTCTAAACAATAGTTCTTAGGTTTAAGGATCATGTATGATCCTTTGAACAATAGGCATGATTGCAATTGGTGGAGGGATCCTCTGTTTGGGGGATGAAGCCATTGTGATCCTGCCGCCTTTATATTCCTGCACTACCTTTGAACTCATTATCATGGACACCCTTTACCTACCCCAGCGGACGGGCCACGTTTTGCTGGTAGATGCTCGGGTAGGTAATTTTGACAACCTTTAAAGGGTTAGCCTTATGTTAATAAATAAAAACTTAACCTTTTGTCGCTTATCATGTGTTGTTATCCTTTTTAATATGTTACTTTCCAACTGTTGTAATGTTCATTCTGTTTATACTTATCAAGCCTTGAAAAATTAGAAAAGATATCCAAAAAGTTTAGGATACGAACAAGGATCACATATCCCATAATCGATAGGTTTTAAAAAGTGATATGATTTAAGAAATACAAGTTCAGTTGTCAAGTATAAGGGTTATTTAAAAGAATAATGAATAAAATCAAAAGAGTTAAGGATCATACCTGAGGATCCAAGTTAGAATCCTAACCATAATAAGGATAACTATAAGATAAACCTTAGAGTGAAATAAGGATCAAGGATCCCTAGCTGCCTATCTTCAAGGACCTGAAATAGAGCATAACTTGGGACTAAGCCAATATAAGAAAAGAATTAGCAACTGGGGACAAGCCCAAGGATAACTGGGGACAAGCCCAAGGATCGTGTGTAAACTGGAGTATGGCCCTAACTGGCGACTATCCAAACTTAGTGACATGAAGATGCCAAAACCTTAGATAACGTGAAAATGTTAGAAACCTTAGCTAACGTGAAAATGTTAGAAACCTTATGAACGGATGTATGGTACGTCTACCATTATACGTAGGATCCTAAGCATAGCCAGAACAATGGAATTATCAGCCCCTAGAACGAGTACTGGTCCCAAAGCCTTGAACTACACCAGGATCATCGTGCGCTACAGGCGGAATCTGGGGACAAGCCCAAATAACTGGGGTTAAACCCAAAAGACGGATTGCTTCTGTGGATAACCAACGTTGTGCTAAAGATACCTGAACTTTCAAAACTTGAACTCACGTGAGAGATGGATAAAGGATACATGATCCTTATCCTTATATGAGAAAATAAAGAAATGAAATAGTTCAAGATTAGGATATTACCTGAGTAAGGTTCACCGATACTTTGAGGATCCTTTAAGGATATCCCTATCGTGAGGATCACCTATGCCATAAGGATCCTGCTTACATGAAATATTTCTTCAAGTGGACAGCATTCCAAGCTCTTGGTAGCAAATCACCTTCCATGGTTAGCAATCTATATGCCCCCTTCCCTGCTTCAGCTTCAATCAAATAAGGGCCTTCCCATTTTGGAGCCAATTTTCCATCAGCATGATTGGTGGTATTCTGAAATGCTTTCCTTAACACCATATCTCCAACTTGAAACCTCCTGATCCTGACATTTTTGTTGTAAGCACCAGCCATTCTTTGCTGATAACTGGCCATCCTTATTCTAGCCATATCCCTGATTTCTTCAATAGTATCCAGGTCTTGAGCCAAGTTTTCATTATTTTCCTCAGGATCACGAGTACTTGTTCTAGCAGTTGGAACCACCATTTCTGTTGGGATCACCGATTCTGCCCCCAAACACCAAAGAGAATGGTGTTTGACCAGTAGCATTCTTAG
Organism: Helianthus tuberosus; assembly: GCA_030545235.1. Taxonomy (NCBI): domain Eukaryota; kingdom Viridiplantae; phylum Streptophyta; class Magnoliopsida; order Asterales; family Asteraceae; genus Helianthus; species Helianthus tuberosus. Next base: position 7,798 of record JARYGA010050266.1, on the reverse strand, counting down.
GGGTTGTCCTATCAGCCCAGAGCACATAGGGTAGTTCTTCTGCCCATTTCCCTTTCTTGGATCCAAGCTTCTTCTTCAAATTATTGATGATGATCTTGTTGGATGATTCTGCCTGGCCATTAGCTTGTGGGTGGACTGGTGTTGATGTTATCATCTTAATCCCCCAGCTGTCACAAAAGTTAGTGGTTCTGCCCCCAATAAATTGGGAACCATTATCACATATAATCTCAGAAGGAATTCCAAATCTAGTTATAATATTTCTTTTAATGAAGGATATAACTTCCTTTTCTCTAATTTGGGCAAAAGCTTCAGCCTCTATCCACTTGGAGAAGTAATCAGTCATAGCTAGCATGAATACTTTTCCACCAGGTGCCTTAGGGAGCTTGCCAACTATATCCATACCCCATCTCATAAATGGCAAAGAGGAGGATATAGGATGCAATAATTCAGCTGGTTGATGAAGGATATTGCTGTGTCTCTGGCAAGGATGACATCTTCTGGCATACTCCACAGCATCTTTCTTCATGGTTGGCCAGTAGTATCCTGTCCTCAGGATCCTTGAGAATAATGCCCTACCCCCAGTGTGGTTTCCACAATCTCCTTCATGGAAGTCTTTTAAAACTTCTTGAACTTCAGGATCCTCAATGCATCTCAAGTATGGTCCTGCAAGAGATCGTTTATACAACATATTATTCATAATTGTGAATTGAGATACCTTAGATTTGAAAGCCCTAGGGTTTTCTCCTGTAGGAATCTCTCCATGTTGTAAGTATCTCATAATTGGTGAGATCCATGATCCTGATCCTGAATAGGATTGAGTACCCTCACAAGGGATAATTGCAGAATCATTTCCTATCTCCATAGCCTCGTGATCCTCGATAGCCGAGGTCAGGATATGGATAATAGGAATCTTGATATCCTCCGGGATCTTCAAGGATGATCCTAAGTTAGCCAATGCATCAGCTTCTGTATTTTCTTCCCTTGGTACCTGTGACAAACTAAAGGAAACAAAAGAGAGTGCCATACTTTTGACTATCTCTAAATACTTGGTTAGCTTTTCACCTTTAACAGAATATGATACATTAAAGTGGTTTGTAATCAACAAAGAATCTACGTGTACCTCAAGATACCTGATCCCCATGTGCTTTGCAATTTGTAAACCAGCAATTAGGGCTTCATATTCAGCCTCATTGTTAGTGGTTTGGAATTCACAAGCTATAGAATGGGGTATTATGTCCCCCTGTGGCGATTTTAGTAGTATTCCAAGCCCTGTGCCTTTGACATTTGAGGATCCATCAGTATAAAGTATCCAAGGATCCTTGGTCTCTTCTAGCTGCTGGACTTCTAGCTCAGCTTCTTCTTGTAAATCACCACTGAAATCAGCCACAAAGTCAGCTAATGCTTGGGATTTGATGGCTGTCCTAGGCTCATATCTTATATCATATGCACTCAATTTCACTGCCCACTTAGCCATCCTTCCTGACATCTCTGGTTTCCTGAGGACATTCTTAATTGGAAAATTAGTTTTAACAATGATAACATGAGTTTCAAAATAATGTCTTAACTTGGTAGTTGCCATTATTAATGCAAGAATAAGTTTTTCAAGGTGTGAATACCTGGATTCGGCATCAAGTAAACTTTTACTTACATAATAGACAGGATGTTGTGTACCTTGATGATCCTTAACAAGGACCGCACTTACTGCTTTTGAGGATACTGCAAGATACAAGGATAACACATCGCCTTTTTCTGGTTTCATCAAGGATGGGGCTGAGGATAAGTAATCTTTGAGGGCTCTCAAAGCATTTTCATGCTTCTCGGTCCACTCAAATTTCTTGTTCTTCCTTAGGATATCATAGAATTCTTTGCACTTCTCCGAGGATTTGGATATAAATCTGTTCAAAGCTGTTATCCTGCCTGTTAGCCTTTGAACATCCTTAGCATTGGCCGGAGATTTGATGTTCACTATTACTTTGATTTGTTCCGGGCTAGCTTCAATGCCTCTCTTAGTCACCATGTATCCTAAGAATTTACCTGCTTTAACACCAAAATGACATTTTGAAGGATTAAGCTTCATATTATATTTGTCAAGGATATCAAATGCTTCCTCCAAATCCTTTAGGTGATCCTCAGCTCTTATGGATTTTACCACCATATCATCTATGTAAACCTCCATAGTTTGTCCGATCTGATCCTTGAACATCATATTCACCAGCCTTTGGTACGTTGCACCTGCATTTCTCAATCCGAACGGCATAGCAATATAGCAATATATACCAGTTGGAGTCATGAAGGCTGTATCCTCTTGGTCGGATGGTTCCATTTGGAGTTGTTGAAATCCAGATGAAGCATCCATAAAAGTTAACAGTTCATGACCCGCAGTTGCATCCACCATGGAGTCAATGTGGGGTAAAGGGAAAGGATCCTTGGGACATGCCTTATTTAAATCGGTAAAATCGACACATACCCTCCACTTTCCATTTTTCTTTTAAACAACAACCACATTGGCCAACCATCTTGGATACTTGACCTCTCTAATCATACCTGCCCGGAGCAATTTCTCTACCTCTTCCTGGATAATGGCATTCCTTTCTGGTGCAAACTTCCTTCTCCTTTGATGGATTGGTTTGAAGGATCTGTCGATGCCGAGCTTGTGAGTGATAATATCTTTGGATATACCAGTCATATCTTCGTGTTTCCATGCAAAGGTAGTCTTTCTCCTTTTGAGGAAGGATATGAGGTCTTCTTTCATTTCGCCAAGGATCCCTGATCCGATATAGATTTTGGATTCAGGGTCATCAGGATTCATGAGGATTTCTACCACATCCTGCTCTCTGGCCTCCAAGACATTCCTTGGAGGATACCTTGATTGCTATTGCTCCCTTGACTTCGAGGCTGGTTTCATCGATGAAGTGTAGCAATTCTTAGCCTCCTGCTGATCACTATCAATCTTTACTATTCCCCAAGGACTAGGGAGCTTCACACATTGATGGTAAGTAGACGGGACTGCTTTCATATCGTGTATCCAGGGCCTGCCAAGGATAACATTACAACAAGATAAACAGTCAATAACACAAAATTTTTGATAAGAGTGTAAGCCTTCAATATATATTGGGAGTTTAATGTCCCCCAGGGTGTTCTTAGTTTCGCCACTAAATCCCACGAGCACGGAGGATCTTGGTATGATCTCTGATTCAGGGATACCCATCTTCTTTAGAACATCAAGCTGGATAATGTTCACTGAACTTCCTCCGTCTATTAGGATCCTGCGGACAAAATGGTTAGATATGAAAAGAGTAATAACTAAACCATCGTGATGAGGATCCTGGATATCAACACGATCCTCTTCATCAAAGGTTATGACTTTTCCTTCGGAGACACTTGATGTTCGAACTGGTCTTTCTCCATTATCCATCTTAGCTTCCTTCGCATGCCTTTTAGCTGCTGTGAAGGATGTGCCACAAATGTCAGATCCTCCAGAAATAAAGTTTATCACTTGTGCATCTGCTGGAGGAGCTGGAGCCTTCTCAGGGATCCTTTCAGGATCCTGAGTCCTTGACTTTTTTCTTCCCAACAACTCTTTTAGATGCCCTTTGCTCAACAAGTATCCAATTTCCTTTCTTAATGTAATGCATTCTTCTGTGAGGTGCCCAAAATCTTCATGATATGCACACCACTTTGATTTATCCTTAGTTGCAGCCGGCCTATCATTCTTTCTCGGCCATCTAGCTTTATCACCTAGGTTCTGCATAGCAAGGATTAGTTCATTGTTATCAACACTAAAGCAATATTCAGAAATTGGAGGATAATCTTCGTCATCCTCTTCTTGATCAATAGAGTGCACGTTCTGGTTATCAGATCTGTTGTAGGATCTGAACTTGTTGTTCCTGAATGAGGATCCTTGCTTATCCTGCTTTGAGGATCCTGTTATCCTCTCCTGGATCCTCTTGTCATCCTCTAGCCGAATGTACCTAAGGGCCCGGGTTCTTACCTCATCTAGGTTCCTGCATGGTGTCATAACAAGATCATCATAAAATAACGAATCCCTAAGCAATCCCATTTTGAAGGCCTCAACAGCCGTGGCTATATCTAAGTTAGGAATGTCTAAGGATTCTTTACTGAATTTGGTAATGTAATCCCTTAATGATTCATTATGACCCTGGGTTATCCTATATAAATCACTAGTTAATTGTTCAAATTTTCTACTACAAGAAAACTGATTATTAAACAAGTTAACTAGGTTAGCAAATGAGGTAATAGAATAGGGAGGAAGACTTAGCAGCCATTTGAGAGCTGATCCAGTAAGAGTGGATCCGAATCCTTTGCACAGGCATGCTTCCTTTAACCTTTCTGGGATTGGATTGATCTCCATCCTCTCCCTGTATTGTGCTATGTGTTCTTCAGGATCTGTTGAGCCATCATACAGCTTCATTGTAGGCACATGGAACCTCTTGGGTATCTCAGCATCACAGATTGGTGGTGCAAAACGAGATATCTTATGGCTCCCATCTGCAATCTCTGGGATAGGTTTGACTACTCCCGGGACACTTGATATCATATCCTTTAGCTTTTGCAATTCTCTGGCCATGGCATGATTGATACCTGGATCCTGCATAAGACCTTGGTTAGTAGTATAAGAATTGTTAAAAGTGTTACCTCCCATTGGATTCAAGTTAGGGAGAATGGATGTTAATCCATATTGTTGGGGCTCTGGAATGATCGAGGGACCAGTAGAAGCGTTGGTCTGCATTGGAATAAAATCTCCTTGATGGACATCTGAACTTCCTGTTTGCAAGCTCCTCAAGGATCCTGGCATCTGGAAGGATCCCTGAAACTGGGACGATCCTGGAACGAAGAAGGATCCTTGAACCTGGGATGATCCTGGAATGAAGGAGGATCCTTGAACCTGGGATGATCCTGGAGCGAAGGAGGATCCTTGAACCTGGGATGATCCTGGAACGAAGGAGGATCCTTGAACCTGGGATGATCCTGGAGCGAAGGAGGATCCTTGAACCTGGGATGATCCTGGAACGAAGGAGGATCCTTGAACCTGGGATGATCCTGGAACGAAGGAGGATCCTTGAACCTGGGATGATCCTGGAACGAAGGAGGATCCTTGAACCTGGGATGATCCTGGAACGAAGGAGGATCCTTGAAACTGCTGCACTCCTGAACTTGTGAGGGATCCCATATGCTGAGGATAGGATCCCGCTGGCTGGAAAAGTGAACCTGATGCCTGGGTCATTGTTGTTGTTCCGTAGTGCACTCCTTTTGGTCCACCCACATATTGAATGTCTGGAACCACTGATGGCTGAGAAGTAATCACCGGAGTATCAAAATTCAAAGATCTGGGCATCAGTGGGGAGTGATCCTCTGCCGTTTTCTTCTGTTTCTTAATTTCGTCAATCTCCCGGAGGATCCTTTCGTTGGTTTTATCCTGCTCTTGTGCATGATTCCTCATCTGCAAAATCAAGGCATAGAGATCATTAGTAGTAGGATTAGTTGAAACAGAGGAAGTAGGTGGTTTTGAGAAAATGGGAGTCGGTTTCTTCGCAGCATTCTCAGTATTCTTCTGGGATCCAGAAGGTGGTGGAGGCAAAGGAGGAACGCCTTGTGAAGAAGTGAATGAGGGCATCAAGTTTGAAGCATTCTTCGATGAGGAAGCCATCTGCTTGGTTGTAGTGAACCGAATTAAGCACAGAAACGCGTATTTTCTTAAAGACGAAGCACCAATTGCCCCACGGTGGGCGCCAAACTGTTTTGGTCAAAAATCAGACGAGGATAATGCAACCAAACTCTTTGTTACGGGGAATGATGCTCAAAATGTGTAACAGCGATGAAGATCACTTCAATGTGAATTGCACAAACAACACAAGGATTTATACGGGGAAAAAGCCCTTGATCAAGAGTTGATCTCCGGCACAAAAAACCCCGGGTGATGGAAACTACCGATCACCAAGCTCAAATAAATGAATGAATGTTTACAACTTCGGATAGTAACGAGCTAGGTACAAGGATCACTACGGTGGAATGTGTAAAAAGTGTACGTAATTGCTAAGTGTTTGAATGAGAGCTTGTATGAGAGCTTGTATGAGCGTGTGTAACTGCAAAAATGACTAAGTGTCTTTCTACTAGCTCGTTACTCCCTTTTAAAATAGAAATAACCACCTAAACTAACTATCCGACTTTCGTGCCAAGCCTCCACGTTCTCCACAACGTCTATTTTTGGTCAAGCACGTGCAGAATAGTTTAGGAATATTCTCCAGGAATGTCGCCAAGACCTGGTCAAGCTCGTTATACCTGCGAGATAGTACAATACATAAGTAAACAATCGTTAGTACGAGGATCCTTAAAGTGATCCATGATCCTGATCCTGAAGCTCTTCTGAGGATCACCACCTGTCACAGAAGTAAGGATCACTAGTTAGGATAACAAATAAGGATCACTAATTGTTAGAAAATCCTCCCCTAACAGGTATTAAGAAAGGCTCTTCAGAATACTATTAATCCTGTTGATGGAAAGTTAGCTCCAAAGTGGGAAGGACCTTATGAGATTGCATCAGAATCAGGGAAAGGAGCATACCGACTCAAGAATATGAAGGGGGATATGCTACCAAGATCCTAGAATGCTATACACCTAAAGCTCTATTTCAAGTGAGTTTAGAATTTAATTTCTAACTCAGGATGGTATGAATTCTATCACTTTTAAATATAATTTTATTTTATTCCTATTGAACCCAATACTGACTTAAGCATCGGAGGGGTGTTAGCCAAGCTGACACCCACCTTAGTTTAAGGCTGTTTTGCAGAATATACTTCGGGATATAACTCCAGGATATACACTCATGATGAATCGAAAGATTAGAGGATTGGCCCCCTCTCTCACGTTTAAGGGATTCTGATCCCTTCAAAGGTTTAAAGGTATTCACCTTTCTCTCGAATTGGGTTTAAACACCCCGCCTGGAGCGCAAGTTATCCAGGAATAGTTCAAGATAGCGGGACCAGTTCATGTAAAAGTGGCTGACAATTTTGTTATCATTTGCTATATCATGGATCCTTAAGGTATATGAGGATTGATCACCCTCTCTCGCGAAAGGGTATTTTCATACTCTCTAAGGTTTAAAGGTTTTCACCTTTCTAAGTCTTGGAGTTTATACACTCCCGCCTGTAGTGCACGAAAACAAGGGTTTATCCCTAGGATACTAAGGGTTTATCCCCAGAATATTAAGGGTTTATCCCCAGTGAAACTAAACTTTTTGACAAGTTCCAAAGATATGACAAACTACGATTGTGTTTACACACGTTCTTCTGTTGGTGAAATGTTACGAAGTTTAATCACTAAGTGAAGAGATACTCAAGTGTGTCATATATTGATGCAATATCCTGCACAGACAGGGGACATCCATGCCAGGGACATTGCAAAGGATTCAAAGCTTGAGGTCGGAAATTATTACCTAAGTGTTTCTGGTATGATTTATTATTTTTCAAGTCTTGAAAACCTTATCTAAATGATCTAAGTTTTCTAAAAAGTTATATTCAACCAAGTTTTGTCTAACATTTTTATGACAAAAGTGTTGAACATTTCATCAGTATCCTGACCAGGATATTTGATCAGGATATTCAAAACATACCTTTCAAAATAAAAACATAACAACAACAAATAAGGCTAAAAGGTTAGTTTATTATTATTGGTCTAGAAGATTGTATTCTTGGTTTCATCTCAAAAAGAGACCCATCCACCAAGAACACAATTAAGTTTTTAAAGCATATTTACATAAACAGTTGAAGGCTTCGTCCTG
>JARYGA010050265.1:0-29789 GCA_030545235.1 Helianthus tuberosus | reverse complement strand
GATTGCACAAATACGACAACGCATGGCGGCAGCTCGCGACCGTCAGAAAAGCTACGCGAATAAGCGTAGGAAGCCATTGGAATTTCAGGTCGGGGACCGGGTTTTACTCAAAGTCTCACCCTGGAAGGGTGTGGTTCGTTTTGGCAAACGGGGCAAACTCAATCCGCGGTACGTCGGACCGTTCGAAATCATTGAGAAAATAGGCAAAGTGGCCTACAAGCTAAACCTACCAGCAGAACTCGGGGCAGTTCATAATGTTTTCCACGTGTCGAATCTGAAGAAATGTCTGTCAGATGAAACCCTCATAGTTCCTTTTTAAGGAACTCACTATCGACGAGCGGTTGCAGTTCGTCGAGGAACCAGTTGAAATCACGAACCGGGATGTCAAGGTCCTCAAGAACACTAGAATACCTCTTGTACGAGTTCGTTGGAACTCCCGTCGTGGCCCAGAGTATACCTGGGAATGAGAAGATCAAATGGAACTCAAGTATCCCCAGTTATTCGGAAACCGTGCAACCACTACTGAGGCTGAAGCTACTACTGCAGAATTTCGGGACGAAATTCCAAATCAACGGGGGGATGATGTGACACCCCAGGAAAACCAGTAAACGATACAACCCACCTAGCATCCTCAGTAACCGCATGCTAAATTTCGGGACGAAATTTCTTTCAAGTTGGGGATAATGTGACAACTCGAGTTTCCGACTTTCACTTTCACATTTATTGCACGTTGACTTTGACTGTTTAGTTGTTTGACTTGTTGGACTTGTAATTGTACGCGTTATGTTTTAATGAAACGTGTTGTCATTGTGCATACATGTGACTACTTGTTGTTGTAAAAGATAATATTAGAATTATTATAAAACACTTAGACTGGTTAAATCACGTAATGCCCGACGAATCGAGATGTGATTCATCATCAAACAAACTAGACGAAACAGAGTTTTATTCGCCATTCAACCCACTCGACAAAACATAGGTGTTTCGCCGAGCCCAGATTCGCCAAAGCCCGGTTACGGCCCAAACTTGTATGAGTAAAAATATATATTAGATTAGGGGAACGGTTATGGAAACTCTCAAAACCCTAAACTTCTCTCCTCTTCTCTTGCAAACCGACGGCTGCTTCCTGTCCCTCGAAACTCTCTTTGTTTCATCATCCAATTCGGTTTGTATCTTATGTTTCTTTTGAAGTGTAACGCATGTGATTATATGTAGCCTTGATCAATGTGACTTGTTGGGTTAATGATTATTGATATTATAGTGATCGGCCACCGTATCTTTTTGGTCCAATAACATGTCTGCGATACTTTTTCTTGATATTATGCTTGCACAAGATTGTCAATTTACATGCGATTATATGATGAGTAAATGTCGGTTGAATGGTTGTGAACCATTGGTTCAATTGTTGGCTAGAACAAGTATGGCCTAATAGAAAATAATGGCATATTACACACACTCAAATGCACCAAAAGTCAATTGCGCCATGTGATTTCTTTTAATTGTCGGTCACTGTACACTTTTGGTCCAATAATATTGTTTACAAAGTTTATTCATAATAGGCCTCACGTGAAGTTGACAGCTAATATTTGTGATAAATATTGTGAGTTATGTTAGGTCAAATGTCATTAAGGTCGGTTCACTATAAATGATGATGGGTGAATTGATAGATGCACATGCCAAGAACAAGTCCTAGCATAGAGATCTGTGGTGTTCCTTGTTGATTGGTTGTAATGGGCGGCCCAAGGTAGGGGATTGGCCGTAGAATCGGCCCACTAATACACGTTATGCCAACCGAATTATATTAGGAATTTATATTGTTGCTGTGGTGTTGGGACTAAACGGAAACAAAAATTATACCGACGAATCACCGGTTGACGAAACCGAATTGGCGAAACAAAGGTGTTTCGCCAAGACCCATTGCGACTGAACAACTTTGGCGAAACAGAAGTGTTTCGTCGGAGAGGGGTCACGGCGAAACAGGGGGCGTTTCGCCGATTGGTTAATCTGCACAATAATTTGGTTAGTTTCTGTTAAAAATTTACTGGAATTATTAACAATAGTTAGCTGATACGTATGACTTATATGATTCAGAATACGTGCTATGTGCTACGTGGTAATTGTTTATGTGTTATTTTATACGATGGTGTGCATGCATGAACTTCGAGGACATAAACTGATTATGAATACGTGCGTACTTTAGGACGTGATTGATTAACTGTGAGCGCATACTTAGCATACCGAGCAAACCAAGGTGAGTTCACACTCTTTACCAAGGCATGGGGTTCCCGGGGATAGGGAATGGGTTGAATGATGGAATTGAACAATTACGCGTACATACACGGTTACTAGACTATCTACCATGGTCCTCGGGTTAAGCAGGACACTTACGTAAAACCTACGTAAACAGGAATATGCTACTGTCTTCCGGAGTCAGGAAGGACACTTACGTAAAACCTACGTAAACAATAACATGCTACTGTCTTCCGGAGTCAGGAAGGACACTTACGTAAAACCTACGTAAACCCCACGCGTACCACTGTCCTCAGGTACAGAAGGACACTTACGTAAAACCTACGTAAAGCTTGTACGTACTACTGTTCTCGGTTGTGAAGAACACTTATGGTTACGAATAGTCTAGTGGATATACAACATGGGAAGCCCCCACCAATAGAACGTACTATCGGCCCAGTAGAGCCACCTGTTACATACGAACTTACTATTACGCATTTACTTTCTGTGAACTCGCTCAACTAGTTGTTGATCCTCTGTTACATGCCTTGCAGGTCGTTAGATACATGGAGCTTGCACAGGGAGGAGCTGATCGTTGTGGGCTTGGATCGTGATTGTTTCATTAAACACTTATGACTTTTCATACTATATTATGTTGAGTTTTACTTATACGCTTCCGCTAAACAGTGATAACATATTTATGTTTTGGAACACCTTTCATATGGATTGGTTTGGTTGAATTGCAATTACTTTTACTTTTTACATTGTTCTATATGATTGGTGGCTTGATCCTGGTCAGTCACGCTCCCAAGCGGTGATACTCCGCAGGTGGATTTTGGGGGTGTGACAGTGAGGAAGTAGCAGCATTGGTTTTTGGTGACATTTGTTTTGTCACTGGCAGTTGCTCTGGGATCTCATCTTCCAGAGTTGCCTTTTTCTTGGGTTTGGTGGGCTTTTTGTAAGACTTCTTTTTGGTCTTTTTGGTAATGTCAGGTGTGGGTTTCAAAGCAGTGGTTGTGCTGCTATGATCACCTGGAGCAGTGGGCTCAGCAGCAGATGTCTGAGGAGCAGTGGTAGCTGCTAAATTCTGCTCAGGCACCTCTGCTTTTGTTTTTATAGGTGCCAACATTCTAGTGAATGTTTCAGGTGTTAAACTTTTTATTTGAAAATAAACACCTTGTTTTAGCAAATTTTCATTTTCTTTTTCAAATTTTTGTTTAAAATAGTAGCTTAGAAATCTTGGAAAAAGTAAAAATGCTTTGCTATCAACGTTTTTTACCAAGTCATTAAAGATTTCCTGGGAATAATTGTAATTTTCATTATTTAAAATAGCATAGCCCAGACATTGAATCTTCAATGGTATTTCGTTAAACGATGTTGTTTTATTTGAAACACACATCAAAAGTGTGTGAAATAAAAACCTTGGTGCAGAAGGGAAGTAACCTTTTTGTAAGGTATCTACCTTTGATTGTTCTGCATACCTTCTTTTCAGAAAATCAGTTTTCATCTCGTTTTTGGGAAAGGAAGTTTTACCTTTCTGATCATCGAGTTTAAAGACTTCTGAAATTGATTGTGGAGTGATTTGAATCGCTTTACCCTGTATCGAGGAGTTTATGGCTATGACTTTATCATCTTGTTTTTCAAGAGTAGCCTTTTTCCAGAACTCTCTCTGGGTTTGTTAGAAAATGGGAGCATCGGCAGTTAACAAAGTTTTGTACTTTGATTCAGATTGGGTGTTGATGATGGAATCGAAACTGTGGTTGTTTGTGGGTTTTGTGAGTAGACCCAAATAATTGTGAGGGGATTTGTATGGTATGTCAATGGATTCAGCGGCCGTTTGATCGACCTCTTTGGAAGATGATGGTGATTTTGGTTTTGATTTTGATTTTGATTTTGATTTCGTCATTTTGAAAAGGAAGAAGAAGAACAGAGAATGATTTGGGATGAATGGTTGAAAACTGGTTTGAGAAGAGAATTTTAGAATTCAATTCGACAGTGTAAAACCCTGTTTGGGGGTTTTGATTAGGGTTTTATTAAGGGAAAATGAGTGCTGATGTGGCAGCGGTTACAAAGATCTGAGGGCTAAAAACTGACCACGTGCTAACATCTGGTGAAGTGGATGAAGAGTGGAGAACAGTTGTTTTGAGAACCACTGATGTACCAAGCCTCAGTAGTTACAACGGTAATAATGTGATAACAGTGGATGATTTTTACTATCAGTAGATAGCATATCAGTGGATAAGACACTGATTTTGAACATCAGTGCTTGCCAAGAAATTGAAAGATCAGTGGCTGACTTTCAGCAGTGAACAGTATTTACGAAACATATGTTTGAGTAAAACAGTGGTTTGAGGTAAGATAATGGTAATGATTTGAAAGACTCGTATGTCAGCAACTGTTTTGAAAATTTTCATTCAAGGTTTTTCCACATGTCATTTACACATTTTGAAGTTTTTACAACTCCTTGACAGTGGTTTAGTACCCCAGATGATGTAAACTTTTTACTAAGGCTACTCATTCTTGCTATAATATTCAAATTAAAACAAGAGTACCCCAGTATTTCAAGGTCTTTTGACAATCAATCTTTGATCAGTTTTAGGACAAACTTGAGTTAGATATGACCTTGACACTTGTACCAAATTCCTTATAATCTGTTTTGATGATAATATAAGCAACAAAAATAAAGGTTATACATCCTGACAGGAGATTGAAACTTTTACTATCAAAAACCAGTAAAGGTTCAAAATATATTATTCTTAAAAAATGAAGAATAATATATCCTGCATTTTTTTAGAGAATCCTTTTTCAGAAAAATAAATAAAGGATTTTCTAAAAACAACATCAAAAAGAACCTGTATAATTTCCCACTGAAACTCCTAATCATATCAATCTCAAGCTTATGAAAATGGTTAGAGATTTGACAGCAGTGGTATGAAATTTTGAATGCATTTTGACCACTGTTTGGTACCATTTTCTTGTTGATTGATTGACAACAGAAAAATGAGGACACAAGATCACATGAGTTTTCGAAAACCCTGGTGCAGATTTTGTTACCATGTGATTATTCTGAAAATTTGTCTAGTCCATTTGAAAGTTTATTCTCTGCGAATACTATTGTTACCTGAACCTTTTCCTGAACCAATGAATGCACACAGTTTCTTAATGACCATTTTTACCCCAATCTTTGACTCTTAAATGTTTTATGTTTATGCTCTTTTCTTCTGACTTCAAAAGTTTTGAGATAAACACACTTATGAGTTTTTGTGAATTTTCTTCTTCCCTTTTTACCCTTCCCATTCATAAGTAATAAAATACTTACTGGGAAGTCTTTATTGAAGGAATACTTAATCCAGAATCATTTTGCAGTAATGCTTTAAGATAATTGGCCATATTTGTACAAATTTTTGATCAATCTTACATTACATATGATACGGATTATCCTGTTTTCTTGATGTATTTTAACAGAGTTGATTTGTTCCTTTTGAGGATCTCAACCTGTTTTCAACACATAAATCCTTATGACTAAAGTTTTAATTTCCCTCTTTTTATGTTAGCAAAAACACTAATGTTTTTATGAACATAGGCTTTTGTTAATCTGAGGTTCACACTTTAGCATCTAATATAGTGACATCACAAGTTTCATAACAACAGTTGAAATCCATTTTGAAAATAAGAACTAATCCCATAGTTTAACAGATATGTTTTCAGATCTGAAAACTATGAGTAACTTGTGTATGACATCACTCGTTGTGTGAAATTTGTGTGTCTTATGACATCTTGTTGTTTTACAGAGTTTTTGAATAACAGTTTTGAACTAATTACTCGTTACTCTGCTTTTCAACTGAATACAACCAACCTTATTATCAATGAATTTTTGAGCTGAACTGTTATGTCAAATTGATTATTAGATCGAATTTGACTGTCCGAGCTCTGATACCAATTGTTAGGATCGGAGGTTCTAATGATTGTGTTAGTTTGTATAGATTGAACAAATCAACAGAAATGAACAAGGTTTAAGTGCAACGGAAATGAATAACAAACTTTGTAAACACAATCAAAGGAGAATATAGTTTGATAAACATTTGCTTTTCATAGAGTCGAAAGATTATAATTCAAAGCAAAAGATTACAATGCAAGCTTACAAACTAAGCTCCCCCTCAGCCTGATACTACAGTGGTTGGTTGCACAAGATGAAAGGATTGAATTGAGGAGAAGAACTCTCTCAAAACGATCAAATGTAACAGTACGGAGTACTGTTCCATTTATAGACTATCCAAACCACTGAGGCATCTCAGCTGATGTCACCATGAAACCGACGTCTAACAGCCTAACAACTTGTATCTACTGTCCTTATACAAACACTGCTAATCTTAACCACCGACTATACATAAAACAGATGACATACTAAACTACTGCTCTCTCTTTACATCAGTGCTTTCCTCAAGGTTGATCAGTCCTTGATTGGGCAGTGCTTTGTCATCAGTAGATTGTACCAGCAGTGCTTAGTTCTCAGCAGTCTTCAGGACTTCATCAGTAGTTTTGAAGAACAGCAGCAGTTGTATCCGGGCAGTGGATATAAGACCATCAGCTGTTATAATCACTTTCAAGGGAGAAGACTTAGTGTAAACAGCTGCTTATTGTGAATCCACCGTGTGAACCAGTTTTGGCTTTCATTATCTGTTCCTCTGGTAGGGTTCAATCCCAACAATTAGTGATAGTTAAAAACTGATTTGGAATGATTATTGTGGGAAATATTGGTTGATTTTGATGATCTAAGAATGAACTAGTAGAACCATGCTTTGAACACTTGTACCTTATGCTTCGTTGATGTTATGCACACCAAGTGTTTGACAAAATACCTCAATAAAGATATTAGCCTTGTAAGTCATAAACTTTATGTGAATTGAATGTGTTTATGAAGTAAGAGTAAATTGTATGATGTCTTATCAATTGGTGTGTGAAATCGGGTATGAGACAAAAATTAAAAGAATGAATGGTTATGTATAGGTGTTAAGGAAGAAAGTTCAAGTCAAGAGAAGCAACAAGGGAATCAAGATCGAGGTACGCTACTTGTACAACTCATGGTTTTATTATGTTATCGTTTTACTATATGATGTTGTATTTGAGTTAACTATTACAATTACCATGTGTAGGACCCTTTATGGGTCGAATACGATGAAATAAAATGCAAGAGAAAGGATGTGTGTATACCCTTTTACGAACGGGTCAAAAGAATAGGATGTAAGAATGAAATGAATAGTATGAAGTTCCATATGGAACAATCCTATGTGCAAGAATGATGAAATTAAGGTATTTAGTAAATTGCAAGTTTGCGGAAGTCATAACAACTATAAACCCGTGACTTGAAATCTTGAATTAAAGGAAATTAAGGAGTTTATTTTTGTTGTGGCGATGTAGGTAAATCTCAAGCTTAGCTATCAAGCTTCGCCCGGTTCGAACACACTTCAAGTCCGTCATGCGTTCCGCAACTTTTGTAAAGAAGACAATGTCCATATATTTTGTCTCTTTAGTTAATGTGTAATAGTTAAAAACTCAAGTCCCATCTTGTTCAGTTTCTTTAAAAATTAGTCGGTTGTAAGTACTTTTACTTGATGGTCTCGTTTGTGAACAAGGTTTGTTTTGAAGTGGTATATTATGTCTTTGAAACGTAGCGTATTTTAAAAGATTGTTTTGAATGTGAAAAACAGGGGACCGCTCGTTTTACGAACGGGCCATGCCCAAATTTCGTTAGATTTAGTATGTTGTTGTTAAAATTTAAATGGAAAATTTTCTGGGCGTTACAAGTTGGTATCAGAGCTTAGGTTTGAGGGATTTAAGCATCAAATGCTTGAACTCAAACCGAAAGCTCGTGCGAAGTGTGTGTTCGTTCCGCGGCGCGAAGCAAGTAAGTACCTTTAAAATTAGAATTTTGCAGTACGAATAATTTAGTTATGGAATGTTATGAAATTGTTACGGGATGATGTGGAATGGTGTGGGATGAATCGGATCAGTTTGGGTTAGAACGTGTCGGAAAATGGCTGCAAAAATATGAAAATCAACCATAGCATGTTGGGCGTCACCTTAAGCTACGGTGGCTACCGTAGCTTACGGTAGCCCCTGAGACAAACTGGCCACCGTAAGACAGTAGCTTAGGGGCGTAAGGAAAAAGAGGCCACCGTAAGCTACGGTAGCCACCGTAGCTTACGTTGGGGACCATTTTCAGCCTATTTCAAATATGTTGTTCTGTTTGGTGTTTTTTTTATCACACGGGAAGTATTAAAAACGTTATAATAAGACTCTAAAGGATAAAAAAAAGGACACCAAGATATACGGAAGGAAGAATGCAATGATAATTGGTTGTCGAAAACGTTGAGTTTTCAAAGAAAGTTTAAGTAAGAATTAGTTGTGTGTAATTTCTTTTACATATGAAAAAGAATGAGAGTTATGTATTACTAGCATGATTACATGATAGAAAGAATGAATGGATTACATGATAGAAAGAATGAATGAATGCTTGAAATAAAGAATGATGTTTATGTGTAGATGGCAGATACGAATGAGGATGAAGCGACACAACAAGAACAACTGAAAACTATGATTTCGGAAGAGGTTGGAAAGGCAATCCAGGCCAATATTCCTCAATTAGCCCAAGAAGTGGAAAGTCATGTGTTAGAGGTGGTAGAAACGATGATGGCAAGTAAGTTGGACGAGTTGAAAGGGAAGATTGATGAAATACAAGAAAAGAAGGGGGCTCGCAAATGCACATACAAGGAATTTATGGCGTGCAATCCGTTACCCTATAAAGGAGAGATTGACCCCATAGCATGTCAAAGATGGATCGCAAGTATGGAGGCGGTGTTTGTACGGAGCCACTGTGAAAAGGAAGACCAAGTAATGTTTGCCACCGGTTGTTTACAACACCAAGCTAAAGACTGGTGGGATGCTTATAGTAAAGAAATTGGTGAAGATAAGGTTCAAGTCTTGACATGGCAGGAGTTCAAGGAACCTTTCCTGAAGTACCATTGTCCGCAATCTGCCATTGATAGGATCCAAGAAGATTTCTTACATCTTCGACAGAAGGATGAAACCATTGATGAAATCACCAACACTTTTCTTGACAAGCTGAAATTCTGTAAAGAAATAGCGGGTACGGAGAGAATAAGGATAAACCGCTATCATGGTATGTTGAAGGCCGAATATCGGGAGTTCATACCTCCCGCTAAATGTGAAACCTTGAATGAACTCATTAATTTGGCCCGAGATAGGGAGATTGAACTGAGAAGACAAGCAGAAAGAGGAGAGAAGAGAGTGTCTGAGAATGTTTCCAGCTCAAGCCCGTCAAAGAAACAGAAATTTCAAGATCATGGCAAGAAGGATAAGGCAAAAGGTAGTATTCCGAAATGAAAGACGTGTGGGAAGTTGCACACGGGGGAGTGCTTAAAAGGGAAGAAGGGCTGTTACAATTGTGGCTAAGAGGGATATCCATACTATAGATGTCCTAATCCTACCAGAACGTGCTATAATTGTTTCCAACCGGGTCATATTAAGGCTGAATGTCCCAAGCTTCAACAGAAAACTGATAAGGAAGTAAGAAAGGATGAAGTCCCAAGAGCTAAGGGGAGGATGTTTCAGATCTTGACTGAAGAAGCAAAGGATCACCCGAATGTTGTGTCAGGTATATTCCTATTAAACTTGATGCCTACATATGTGTTATTTGATACTGGAGCCAATAGATCGTTTGTATCAAGGAAGCCCAAATCAAGTCGCTGAGCGAAACAGATTCAAGAAAGGAAAGAACAAAAGGGTTTGTTGATAAATTAGAAGAAAGACCCACTGGAATTAAATCAATGTATGGCCGAATATGGATACCTCGGTTTAGGGAAGCAAAAGAAGTGATACTCGAAGAAGCTCACAAATCCCGATTTTTTATTCATCCAGGAGCTACAAAAATGCATCTAGATTTGAAGAAAAGCTATTGGTGGCCTGGGATGAAACAGGATATTGTAAAATATGTTGCAAAGTGTCGAACTTGTTCCCAAGTTAAGGCGGAACACCAAAAACCTTGTGGCATGATTCAACTTTTGGAAATTCCGGTGTGGAAATGGGAAAATGTGACTATGGATCTTGTAACAAAACTCCCAAAGACAAAGAAAGGGCATGATGCCATATTGGTGGTCGTAGATCGACTCACCAAAAGCGCTCACTTCTTACCCATCCGGGAAACCGCTACCTCAGAAAAACTGGCGGAAATTTATGTGAACGAGATTATATCTCGTCATGGAGTACCCGTATCTATTATTTCTAATCGAGATATCCGATTCACATCTCGATTTTGGCAAAAGTTTCATGATGAGTTGGGTACAAAATTACATTACAGTACCGCCTACCACCCACAAACTGATGGTCAATCCGAACGGACCATTCAAACGCTCGTTGATATGTTAAGAGCATGCGTGATGGATTTTGGGGGAAGTTGGGATGATCATCTACCCTTGGTAGAATTGTCATATAATAATAGCTATCATAGTGGCATACAAATGGCCCCTTATGAAATGCTATACGGAAGAAAATGTCGGACTCCCATATGTTGGGAAGACGTGGGACAAAGAGAAATTGCACCCAGCGACATAGTAGCCATAACTAACGAGAATATTGATCTTATACGGGCTAGATTAAAGGCGGCACAGGATCGACAGGCAATGTATGCAAATCAAAGAAGACGTCCTCTTGAATTCCAAGTTGGGGATTACATGTATTTGAAAGTATCCCCATGGAAGGGCATAATACGCTTTCGAAAGAGAGGGAAATTGGGTCCGCGGTACATAGGACCTTTCAAGGTTTTAGCCCGAATTGGAAAGGTGGCCTATCAATTGGAATTACCGCCAACTTTGGGAGGGATTCATAACACGTTTCATGTGTCTCAACTAAGGAAATGCTTAGCGGATGAAACGACATACGTGTCCCACGATGATATTGAGTTGGATGAACGGATGAATTATATTGAAAAACCCATAGCCATTAGAGATTCCAAGACGACGCATCTTCGAAACAAGGCCATTAGACAAGTTTTAGTCCAATGGCAACATAGGAAGGGTTCGGAGCTAACTTGGGAATTGGAAGATGATATGCGGAAACCTTACCCGACATTATTTGGTACGTATTAAGGTTTCGGGGACGAAACCTCTTTTAAGGGGGGTAGATTTGTAACACCCCAAAAATATGTAATTTATTTTGTTAACTAAAATGTCTAGTCATGTTATATTTAACCTAGTTAAATATATATGTTAGTAACTTGATTAGAAGGAATGTTATATGACAAATAAACAACATTACTAACTAGAGGGGGTAAACATGTTAAAAGGGAAGAAAGTTTTAAACTAATAAGTGAAACACAAAACACACATCTTGTGTGTGTTCTGTGGATCGACCAGAGCCAAAGGAGGGCCAAGAGAAAACCCTAAGTTCACAAATTCTCAAAATCAGAAGAAAATTAAGAGTTCTAACGGATGCATGAACCCTAAGTCGAGTAATCTAAGCTTGTTCAACCATTGGTAAGTTTAAATTTCTGTTTTAATGTTTTGAAGAAAGTGGGTTTCAACCCAATCTTGAAGTAAATGTGAATAATTATGTAGTTATGAGTTAGGATTGCACAATAGAACAAGGAATATGTTTGATTCTAGATAATTGAACGATTTGAAGCATAAACCCACTTGAATTAGAGAGATAATGAAGAACATGAATGAAATTATATGCAAATTATTGTAATGGATAGTATGAGAAATGTTATTGATGAATTAGTGATAGTTAAAAACTGATTTGGAATAATTATTGTGGGAAATATTGGTTGATTTTGATGATCTAAGAATGAACTAGTAGAACCATGCTTTGAACACTTGTACCTTATGCTTCTTTGATGTTATGCACACCAAGTGTTTGACAAAATGCCTCAATAAAGATATTAGCCTTGTAAGTCATAAACTTTATATGAATTGATTGTGTTTATGAAGGAAGAGTAAATTGTATGATGTCTTATCAATTGGTGGGTGAAATCGGGTATGAGACAAAAATTAAAAGAATGAATGGTTATGTATAGGTGTTAAGGAAGAAAGTTCAAGTCAAGCGAAGCAACAAAGGAATCAAGATTGAGGTGCGCTACTTGTACAACTCATGGTTTTATTATGTTATCATTTTACTATATGATGTTGCATTTGAGTTAACTATAACAATTACCATGTGTAGGACCCCTTATGGGTCGAATACGATGAAATAAAATGCAAGAGAAAGGATGCGTGTATACCCTTTTATGAACGGGTCAAAAGAATAGGATGTAAGAATGAAATGAATAGTATGAAGTTCCATATGGAACAATCCTATATGCAAGAATGATGAAATTAAGGTATTTAGTAAATTGCAAGTTTGCGGATGTCATAACAACTATAAACTTGTGAGTTGAAATCTTGAATTAAAGTAAATAATTTTAGTTCTAATGGAGTTTATTTTTTGTTGTGGCGATGTAGGTAAATCGCAAGCTTAGCTATCAAGCTTCGCCCGGTTCGAACACACTTCAAGTCCGTCATACGTTCCGCAACTTTTGTAAAGAAGACAATGTCCATATATTTTGTCTCTTTAGTTAATGTCTAATAGTTAAAAACTTAAGTCCTATCTTGTTCAGTTTCTTTAAAAATTAGTCGGTTGTAAGTACTTTTACTTGATGGTCTCGTTTGTGAACAAGGTTTGTTTTGAAGTGGTATATTATGTCTTTGAAACGTAGCGTATTTTAAAAGATTGTTTTGAATGTGAAAAACAGGGGACCGCTCGTTTTACAAACGGGCCATGCCCAAATTTCGTTAGATTTGGTATGTTGTTGTTAAAATTTAAATGGAAAAATTTCTGGGCGTTACAGAAGACATCTAAAGATCCAAAACAAGGGAATAGATGGGACTTGATCATAACGTTTTGGTTAAAGAAATTTGTTTTCATGAATGCATCACATAGCATATAATGTTCAAATAACTCCACATAGTGTAACATGAATAGTGTAACATGGAAAATGAAATCATCGTAAATTTAGTTTGTTCACGAGAGATTATCATTGTTTTAGATTGCAAGAGTAGTGCGATTCGTATCTCCAAGCTTGAATTGAAACATCGTACAAATGTATAACACATTAAAATTGAGATAGCATAAAAGAGATTTAACATAAAATGTGAGTTCAGGATCGGATCATAAACGATCTCTAGTTCTGCGGTGGATTCGATTTAACGTGAGGAATCCGTTAAATCGAACTGTAATCGTGCGCGAAAACGTAAATAAACGTCATTTTATTACATATCAACGACAACCGGATAGAGTTTCGATTCGATCTAAACACTAGACACTCGAAAACTAAGAGACGTGACTAAATCGAGAGTGTCTTGATGTTTGTTGTATGATGAACACTTGATGAACTGTGCTTGAAGTTTGGAGCGGATGTGTATCTTTGATATGTGTTGTTTCGACCGGATGTGCATGTGGCTATTTATAGGAGTTCTCCATCCGTTCTATTCATTCACCCTTCATCCGTGCGAGTCTGAGATTCCCGATCCGTGCTAATTCCTCATTCGTTGAATATAATAACACTCCATGCAGACATATGTCTTGATGATTTATTCTCAGATTTGCATGCATGTGATGTAGATTGTGATGTCATCATTTAGTGATGATGACATCATGTCTGGTTATACCTGATCTCGCTTTCTTCGCATCGTGTCGTACCCCGTATCCTAACCTGACATTACCTAATGACACCTAGCGAAACCTCTGTCCGGTATAATACAGACTCAAGACTTTAAACGTTACAAATACAGACAAATTTCTAGCTATGGACATACAAAATGTACTCACAGACTCCCCCTTAGACATAGCTTAGAAATCTGTGAAGTTTAGTCTTGATCTGCCACGAAAAACATATTCAACCAATCAAAGAAAAACTGTAAGCTCCCCCTTGAATAATGCTTCGAATCTTTAAACATTTTAGTTTGACCATTAATCTTGCTCCCCCTTTCTTTTAGCTTCATGTCAAATCTTTTTATCATTCAAATAAACGTTTTAGATTCAACTGGTGAGAGTTTTCTAAACATATAAATGTCTATTATCATATTTAACTTTTAAGCATGAACAAATTTCACTAAACCTCACAGATAATCAAGTTCAAATTAATGACCTTGGCTATCCAACTTATCGATTTTTTGTAAAATTTTCATTTTAAAATTCAAGTTTCAAATTAATGAACCTGTTTTTGTTCAGCATCTTCAGATTTTGAAATTCAGTTTTCCATCATCGGTTGTCGAAAATAAAGTAGAAACAAAATATTTTTGGCTTTTTCAAAGTTTATGCTAAAACACACTGAAAATCTTTTTGTGATTTTTCTATAATGAAATGCAATAAAGAAATATTCACAAACATATTTTTGTTGAGTTCGCGTTAGAGGATCATATTAGTTTATGAGACATCACAAGCACCGTGAATCTATATAAACTTTTAGTTTTAAACGAGTCACTTAGATTGTCAATATACTGGTCCACTTAAATTTTCACACAAAGTTCAATTGATTCGAGATATGAGATTAATGTTTTAAGAACTTAACTTATTCGAGTGTCCCACGTCAGAATATACTCCCGTATCAAGATTCCCTAGATTCAGTCTTACAGGTGAATATACTATATTGATATCTGTACTCTGGGTTAGTGCGATTGAGAGCTCAGGTATGAACTACCGTTCAGTCAAAGAGATGAAGGCTCGACTTAAAGGTGTGTCCCACTTAGGGATCTTCTTTACAACTGCACTTGATTTATATATTTCGATATTTTCTCAATTTTTATGCAGGGGGAAAGCTTTAAGCACGCAAAGTATTATATGAGGTCTAGGCTATTGCTGACGCAAAATCAGAAGACCATGTATAATACCCCAGATATCAATAAGTATAAAGACCTAACATCTCAGAATCAGGCAACCTCTCAAACGAAATTTCGGAGTACCAAGTGCATATATCCGAGAGATGTTTCCCACGAGACAAGTAAGCTATTGATATTTAGGTTTATATCCCGAAGTCAATTTACTGAATGTGTAAAAACCTACTGGCATATCATCAGTGAGACCGTTTATCACATTTATCTTTCCATTTCTTTAGTATGTTGTGACTGTGTTAATGACGTACTATCATTTCCTCTTTTTACACAAAACTCTTTTGAATATTCTCATGTTTTTAACTTTTTCAAATTTTTAAATGTTTATGTATTTTCATAATTTTTACTCCCCCTAAAATCCAAAACATTTTAAAGAAAATTTGACAAACCGATGCAGATAGCTTCATCGAGCCATCCATTTTCCCCTTAAAAATGGAGGTTTTCATGCTTTAAAAGCATATCATTTTCTTTTAAAATTCATCACCAATCATCAACAATTTAATCAAGACTTACCATGGGCCAAAAGTATGCAATTTACACTATGTCATGAACTTGAAAGTTTGTAAAAATTTGTACTATTTTAACATGTTGTTTAGTAAGTTTAGTTACCCTTAAAAACATGGTTTATAGTTTATAAAACCCATTCTTGTAAATTTTAGTTCTTCACAACTTACATGATGAGTTTCTAAAAATATTTCTTCTTGTATTTTTCTTGTGGGGTAACTTTATAGAATAGTAACGAAGTTTCTAATGCGTTCCATTAAAGTCACTTAAATTTTTTTTGTGTCTCAAAAGTCATTCAACTTGTAATTGTTGTTTCAATCTTGCGTAATTATCAAGTTAACAGGTCACCACTTGATGACGTGTCAAATTCACTAATTTTCTTTTTACTTTAATAATAATGTGGAAAATACATGGTGAGATGGATTTATTAATAAAGGAAATTAACAAAAAATGACATCCTAAATTCCTAATTACCCCATCCCTTGCCCAACTTCACGTCAACCTTTCTAACCCTCTCCGGCAAGTAATTTTTTTCCGATCACTTCTCGGGTGACTTTTTATTTTTCTTTTGATCACCTACGCTCCTAAGACCCTTAAAGAAAACAATTTAATAAACAACAGAAATTGAAATGGAGCAGCATACTGGTGACGACAATAATTGGGTTTGGATCACCAAACAAGGCCTCATATAGTATCCATGGGAATGGGGCTATTGGGTGCAAAAGAAGAAAGGCAACCAGAATGGATGGTTCTTTGGTGCGGTTGTGATACGGTGTGGTTAGAGATGAGAGATGGTGATGGAGATGCAATGGACGGTGGTGTTACTCAAATCACAGATTCATCTTTGTGAATGTTTCAGGTCACCGTCGCCGTCGAATCAATGTGTTAGGGGTTAGGGCTGAGAAAAAATCACACAAAAAGTGCTGTTATGCAAGATTGAAACGAAAATCCAGGTCACATTCGAATCGTGGGTTAGGGCTCATGTAACCGTCGCCGTCGATGGAGATGCAGCGGACGGTGGTGTTACTCTTTTTGTTTTTACTCATGCTATCTGATTTAACTTTTTTATTAAAAAAAATCCAAAGTCACTAAGTATTTTCCACATCATTGTCAAAAATCTAAAATAAATAGTGAATTTGACATGTCATCAGGTTGTAACCTGTTAACCAGGTATTTACGCAAGAATGAAACAGAAAATAAAAGTTGAGTAATTTTTAAGAGACAAAAAATGTTTGAGTGACTTTAATAGTACAAACAACAAACTTGATTACTATTCTATGAGGTTTTCCTTTTTCTTGTTACCAATACTTTTCTAACCTTGATTTAACACTTAAAGCATGATTAGTTTCTTTAAAAACCATGATCATGTAAATCTTGTAATAAACTTTGTTCTCTTGAAAAGATTATTTTTGAAATCCTTTATTTTCAAGACTTATAACTTGTAAACATAATCATCATGCACCAAAACAAGCTTATATTCAAGTTCATGTTTAATCATCATTGCTAGTTTCACAAGATTCATCCTTATACTTGCTAGATCATGTGTTTAATCATAATCTAGCAAGCTTCTTATGATGATCAACATTATAATCACAAGAAATCAACAAACAAGTATCATACATACACTAAATCAACTTAGGTTTTCATGTTATTAAACTTTATGTTAGTGATCATCTTCATGTTTCTTTGAGATTCTTATGATTAACAAGTTACATAATCTTTTAACCACTAAAATGAGAAGTAAAAATAAGTTGTGAGGAGCTTACTACTAGCTCTATGGCTAGGGAAGAAATCAAGATGAAGATGATGATGAAGGAGGTGGATAATAGCTCTTGGTGATGGTCCTTCAAACTCCAAGGCTTCCAAGCTTCTTAACTAAGCTCCTTGCACCTCTAGATCACCTTGGATTGTATGAGAATGATTGAAAAATGGAGGTAGTGTGGTGGTGTGTTTGGGCTGTAAGCAAGAAGAAGAGGAAGGAAGGTGAGAGTTGTTTGAATGATGAAATGAAAATGTGTTAAGTCGTTTGGTTTTTAAAACAAGTTCCTCCAACATTAAATTATCTAATGGTCATTATGTTTCTAAAGTAAATAACAAATCCATTAAACAAATGAAAGAAAATCATGGGGTGGGTCTCCATGTTGGACCGTAAGTTGAAGGGGGGGGGGGGTCTAGTTGTGATGAAATGGTAAGATAAAGATTAAGGTTAGATTTCAAGTATAATAGTTAGGGTTATGTGTGCTATAGTGTTTTAAAATGTGCTATGATGTTCGGTGACCATAATTAGCTTCGTAACACTAAAACAGTGCTTCTAGTGAAAATTTGGTGTTTCGGGTAGTGTCCGGTTGTTCGGTTGGTTACCGGTTCGTTAAGGTGCTAAATTACGCAGTTTAGGGTGCTTTATGTTCCCTTTTATGACAGTTTTGATTCCCGACACTTAGGAAGGTATTCTGGACCATTAAACCAAAATTCTGCATTATATTTTGTTATTAAAAAGCTGATTTTTGCTGAATATGCAGAATTCTGTAGTTTTTGTGAGTTTTAGGCACTTTCCGGCACTTAAACTATCACTAGGAAGGCAGTTTTATGATCCCTACTTTCCTACACACTATACTAGTGTAACTCTTGGTTTCGGTCTCATTCTGTGTCTTAATATCATGTTTGTCTGAGTACTGAACTCCCGTCAGTACTTCTAGTTTGTCTAATAATTGTGCTAACTTTGTTTCGTGCACTAATTGAACCATATTGTGTTGTATGCAATAATGAAAAGGAATCATGCAACATGTATTGCACTTGTATGTATATGACAGTATTCAGAAAATCATTCATGTCATTAATTAAATCAAGCACAGTCATTAATGCACAAATTACTGTTTAACATTGTACGGATTATGTGGAAAAGTGCCAGTTGTCACAAAAGCATCTTCACATATCGTTTCTCTGTCTCTGTGTCTTTCTTGGTCTTATACAATACACAGCAACATGCCCAATTAATCCACAGTTGTAGCATATTATGTTATCACACCATTCTTTTCTTTCAAACCATACACTTAGATCGTAACATTGATTTGACTTGTAGTATTCATCATTTCTCTGTTTCTATTGTAGTAATAATTTATCTTTGAAAAATCTTCATTCCATCTTCTCCTGTAAGCTTGATTTGACTCTTGAGCACTGTGGTCAAACCTGTGGTCAAACCTGAACCACTTATTACCAACTTTTTGTGAGTTTTGATTTTCAAATTTTTATGAATTTTTGTTTTTATAAAGATTCGATGATTGAACCGACGATCTTTTAATTTGATTTTGAAAATTTTTAGAATTCTTATTTTGTTTTTGTTAGCAATTTGCTTAGAAGTTGAACATTCACCTTTTTCAGCAAATTGTGGAATTGTTTCGTAAAATTTTTCTTTTAGTTTCAAAATATATTCTTTTTTTCATTTTTATCATCTATCATCACAATCTTCAATTATGACTCTGTCATAATTTGTGACATCGTCACTTATTGGAGTTTTTACTGAGGGAGTTTTGTTTTTCGTGTTATCAGGTACAACCGTTTTTGTTTTGCCTTTTCCTGACGGTTTACACCCAATACCACGGTTACAAAATTCATATTTGTCCTCCCCAGTTTCTTCATTTTTATTTATCGGTTTTGGAACTATTTATCAAGCATTAAGGACGAAGCAATAAAACCTTTCAATTTCTTTTCTAAATCTTCAATTTTTTTTTTTTTTTTTTGCAATCTCAGCATCTTGTTCAAGTTTTGTGATT
The DNA here is from genome assembly GCA_030545235.1 of Helianthus tuberosus. Classification (NCBI taxonomy): domain Eukaryota; kingdom Viridiplantae; phylum Streptophyta; class Magnoliopsida; order Asterales; family Asteraceae; genus Helianthus; species Helianthus tuberosus. The sequence goes on along the minus strand of JARYGA010050265.1, from coordinate 10,342 downwards.
CTTTCAAGATGCGAGTTTATTATATTTTGTTTGTCAAAATCATTTTTATTTGAAATTGATTTTTCATTTTCTAAAATTTTATTTGATTTTTGAAATCATTTTTTTATTTTATAAAACTTTTGCTTTCTAATGTCAAACTTTCTACATCTCTCAAAAGTTTGACATTATCAGATCTGGATTTTTCACATTTTGAGCACAAAGGTTCAGAACATGAAGTTTCATTTGTTGATACACTTGATTCTTTGACTTCACCGTTCTACACCTCATTCTTTTCTTTCTCCCGCTGAATTCTTTCATCATCTTTGATTTTGAAATTTTCAAATTCCGATCTCAAATTCTTCTTTTTAATTTCTGTTTTGTGTTCTTGAAGCTTGTTGACAAATTTATTTAGAGTAAATTTTGAAAAACTATAATCTTTTTTCAACTCAATCAAAGCTTCATTCCATTCTAAAGGTAAGGCATCTGCAAATTTTGATATTTCTTCAGCATCTATCATTTTTACATTGTAATATCTTAACCAGCTAAGTAAATCCTAATACCGTCCTTTCAACTGATCCAACGATTCATGTTTTTTACACCGAAATTGTTCAAATCTCTTAACCCAAATATTTCTTTTAATTTCATCCAGCAACCACGGATGCACCTCAATACCATCATCACAATCATACATTTTTAAACTTGATAGTTATTGAAAACTTGGTTCAAAAATATTCAACTTCTACGAAGCTCCCTAAACGTTTGTAACCCAATTTTAATCCACAAGCTAACGGCCCACTAATCAAACCCGGTTTAAAACTGTCAATTTCTTGGTCCAAACAATTTTTGATCCAAGCCCGCTAAAAATTTCGGCCCAAGAATTCACCAACTCTAAACCAACTTTCAAAACCCAAAGTCAAAGTATCTCGGCCCATTTAACAATTTTATCACTATCAAAATGTGTAGTCTCAATTTACCCAAAAAAAAAAAAATGTGTAGTCTCAATCCAAACTAATCAGTTCAACCAATCTCGAATCACTGTATCACGGCCCAATTACTTGTAAGTTTTCAGTCCTCGCTCAATTTACTTAAAAAATATACCAAGCCCAATAACAATTTCAGTTAATATGTATTAGAAAGAACAATTACCGAAGCCCGTAACAATCCAACTTGATCCAATTTTTTAATTTGTTTTTTCACTATATAATATCTCACAAATGAAACCCTGGTTCTCTTGACACACACAGCCGTCGCTAATGCTTTCAATTCCTTTCTTCTTGTACAACAAACCAGTCGCAGTGTCGCAGACCTTCTTTTAACAACACAACAAAAATGTCGCTTTTGATATTTTTAGAGAAAAATGCCCGGATAGTTCCTGTGGTTTGCCCATTTTTCACCTTTAGTCTCTAACTTTCTAAAATTACAACTATAGTCTCCAGCTTTTGCAATTTCGTTCCCGGATAGTCCCTGGCACGGATGAAGTTAGTTTTTGGTGTTAAGTGGATGTGAAATTACTAAAATCCCATTGCTATTAAAAAAATAATTAAAGTTTATTGTAGCTATTGCACGTTATGTGATTAAAAATAATTCCTTTCTTCTTGTACCACACCCCTCCACCGCACCACCCCAAATCTGTCGTACTCAAATCACCGATCGGACGTATCACCGCCACTACCATCGTTGCGTTTCTGAATCACTGAGGAAAAAGAACCAAGCGGCCTGGAAGGGAAGGGTGCGGTGGAAAAAAAATGCGGGTGTGGGTTGCAGTCTGCTCAACTCCACCTTGCAATAGACTTTCAATGGCAAAATACTATTGTAGCTATTGCACGTTATGTGATTAAACAATTAAGCTATCAATTTCAACTCTTTGGTAGGCATGAAGATTTTCACAGGTTTTAAATTTTTTTAATTAAAATTTCAGGACTGTGTATCATTGCCCATTTTGCAATTTGTGTCGACTTGGAAAGGTTCTGGGAATGATCACTTCTTTCATTGCATGAAATATTATTACTAAACCCCAATTATATATATTTCAAAATGGGTTGTTGAGGTATGTGCCGATTTCGTTTACCCATGTAGTTGGTTCAAAATTATTGTTGTGAAATGCTCTAGTCGGTAAAAAAAATATAGAGGTTATAAGTTCGTTTGGGTTGGAGATGGTCGATGGTGCCTTCAATTTAAGAAATGTTGTGTTTTTGGTTGCTTCAAAATCACGAGAGCAGCTTGATCAGAGAAGAGGTGGGTTGGGGGTGATGATAGGTGAACAGAGGTTTAGGGTAATGAAGATGACATGGGTTGGTGGGTCCCATAAGTCTGTTTTAAGATGAGGATGTTGGGACCGTTTAATTTCTTAGGGCATTTTGGTAATTTCATATTCACTTAACACCAAAAACTAACCCTCATCTGTGTCAGGGACTATCCAGGAACGAAATTGTAAAAGTTAGGGACTATAGCTGTAATTTTAGAAAGTTAGGGACTAAAGGTGAAAAATAGGCAAACCACAGGGACTATCCGGGCATTTTTCTCATATTTTTATCACCCTAAAATCGTCGCAAATCGTTCTGTCATAAATCACTAGCAATTCAATTCATGTTCAAACAAGAAGTAACAATTACAATGTGCAATTACAAGATCTGAAATCATACAAATCTCAACTTCATATCATATCTGAAATAAATATGATCTTTGATTAATAATATGAAATCATACAATTACAATCTAAATCGAAGTCAATCAAGATTTTGTACGAAACCACAAAAGCTATTCAAATCTGAGTTATGATATTATGATCAATATACTGATATTTCAGCCAATTTTATCCATGAATACCATCCAAGATCAATCAGTAAATGTTCAAAATGATCAATTTTTCAATCGGAATATACTGAAACTTACTGTTCGAAACCTTCAAAGTATTACCAAAACTCATTAAAATCTCAATCGAAACAGCTCGTATAACTCCGAAATGATCCGAAACAAACTGAAATCACATCGAACTCAAACTAATCAGTTTGAAATCAATGAAAAACAGTCTGGAATCAATTGATAGTGTTCAATAATCTTCAAAATGTCACAGAAACAGTTTGAAGTTTATCGAAAATCAATTCGATTCGGTCCGAAACTTGTTCGATTCATCAAACAATAACAATAACAATTTCAATCTCAAGTTATTGTTTATATGTGAATTAATGAAAACAGATGAAATATGACAGTTACCAACAGTATATTCAATTCCGGATCAAATTCATTCAAATGATCAGTCTGTAACCGAGATAACCAGTCCGAAAAACATAAAATTCGAACTAAAAATCACCAATTCAGATTTAAATGAACAATATTTGATCCGAAACACACCAAAACTTTAACTGAATCAGTTCGAAATGAATAAAAATCATTTCACAAGTTTCAAATTTTCACTGAAATTCAATGAAACAGTTCAAGTTTCAACGAAAACCAACTGATTAGTCCGAAAATACTTCGAAATTCGTCCGATTCCTAAACGATTACACGCACTCTGACACCACTTATGAGTTCAGGATCGGATCGTAAACGATCTCTAGTTCTGCGGTGGATTCGATTTAACATGCGGAATCCGTTAAATCGAACCGTAATCGTGCGCGAAAACGTAAATAAACTTTGTTTTGTTACGTATCAACGGCAACCGGACAGAGTTTCGACTCGATCTAAACACTAGACCCTCGAAAACTAAGAGACGTGACGAAATCGAGAGTGTCTTGATGTTTGTTTTATGATGAACACTTGATGAACTGTGCTTGAAGTTTGGAGAGGATGTGTATCTCTGATATGTGTTGTTTCGACCGGATGTGTATGTGGCTATTTATAGGAGTTCTCCATCCGTTCTAATCATTCACCCTCCATCCGTGCGAGTCTGAGATTCCTGATCAGTGCTAATTCCTCATTCGTTGAATATAACAACATTCCATGCAGACATATGTCTTGATGATTTATTCTCAGATTTCCATGCATGTGATGTAGATTGTGATGTCATCATTTAGTCATGATTACATCATGTCTGGTTACATCTGATCTCGCTTTCTTCGCATCGTGTCGTACCCCGTATCCTAACCTGACATTACCTAGCGAAACCTCTGTCCGGTATAATACAGACTCAGGACATTAAACGTTACAAATACATATAGATTTCTAACTATGGACATACAAAATGCACTCACATAAAAATTGGATTGTCATGTAACGTAACTAAGACTATTCCAAAGTAAATCGAAGTCCTTTCGAGTTAGGGAAACGTGCTTTGGTCTAATAGACAAATACTCTCGTCGAGAAGCGATTAACGGTATTTGTCCTTCAAGTTACTACGCGTCCCTGGTCAATTGGAAAATCGAAACTTTGGCGAGATTGAAAATCAAAGAGTGGAGCTAGTTATCAAGATGCGAGTTTCACTTCTAACTTGGTAACATCGTACCCTAGTGTGGTTGGTACTTATCAATTGATAACGGTCCACTGGAATATGAAATGGAAATTTCCTTCAAGATTTGGATATCACTCCTAACTTGAGGGTAAATTTCGTGCAAAATAACAAGTATAGCTCAATGAAAGTCATCACCAAATGTGGGAATCACCCCTATTTTGGTGGAGTCGTCTCGATTGTGAAATAAGAGTGTCTTCATGAAGCTTGCAAGTGTGTATTATGTTAGCCTTAGGAAAGGCATGTATATTTAAAGACCAAAGAGCAAACAAGATAGAAGGCAAGTAGTTTTCAAGAACACATAAGGATAATGTTCCTAAACTATAGACTAGGTAAAAGCATTCCTACTTTTCCTAATTCCCTATAGTTATGGCTCTGATACCAATCTGTCACAACCCAACCGATGGCGGAAACATCGGAGTGAGACGAAAACAAATCACTCAAAGCATCATAACACTAATTGTGACCATATAATTAAATCATAATTTCATAAATGACTAAAGTAGTTACATTGTTCCAAACAAAGACAAATTGTATCAAACATCATAATTGTTTATTATTAAAGCGAGTTTCTAAGTCCATCCAAACTTGATTTCTTCACCACTTTGTCTAATCAACCTGCAACATATATTAAAATATGATCAACAAAAATGTTGGCGAAATTACAAGTTTGAATACATACCATAATAAAATGTCTAAACGTGCTCATATCCAACATGAATAACACATACAAGTTACTAATATGTTGAACTAGTGTAAACTATATGTCAAACCCAAGTTTCCAACACAATCTTGATTACCTAACATTGTCGAGACGAAGAGGGTGTAACATATTTTACTTAACAATACCCCAAGAATCAATGGCGGTGCGTTAATCCTATAGCGATATAATTGTTAAGGTAGGTTAGCAAAGTCAATGAGCATATAGACACAAATGTATACATAGCATATGAGATTAATAAGTATCACATGTTTTCATGTTTAAATACGGCTAGAGTGTGATTTTGAATAAACAAGTCTCAAGTGTTGCGTGTTTTTGTATAAAGTACATGTTGCGCCCAAAGTGTTTAAAACGAAAATGGGATCGAGTATACTCACAGTCTTGCGTAGGAATTACACTTAAACCACGAATGGAGTTAATGAAGTCTCGAGATCACGCTGAAATGGTTAATCGAGAGTATAAGTTTACTGATGTGAAAGAGTGTCGGATCAGATTATAATAGTACGAAAATAAGGGAGTTAAGGTGTTTGGCAGTCCATTCGTACGGATGGACGTTCTTGTTTAAAACGAACCGACTGTTAAAGTGTGATACGAACTGATTCGATTATTAAAATGGTAAGGTAAATGATTTAAACATTAAAATAAAATGATCTGGTGTTAAACCGGAGGTAGAACAGAAGATAAAATGATTCGTTGTAGGTATTAGAGTTCGTTGGTACAGATGGACATAGTCCATACGTACGGATGGACTATTAACGTTATGAAAAGTTTCAGTTTTAACTGATTTGGTTAAAAATGTTGAAGTATTTGTTTAATTTACTTAAATCTATAGATAAAACGTTTAGACGGTGACCGACAAGTGTGTGAACAGAACTAAAAATCAAAACAGAAGATGTAACAAGGAGTCCATTCGTACCAATGGACTTAGTTCATTCGTACGAATTAACTGTTCTTGATGAATCCTTTGTTTGATCCGTTTAATCAGATCATCTCTTGAAGAAATTAACCTTAATGCAGGCCCTTAACTATGAAATGAGTTGAGGGTCTGACGGGTTCCAGATTCTATCAAGATCGTGTAATAATCGAAAAGAAAGTTATTATTAAGTTGTAAAGTGTTATAAATTCTAATGAACTTTAATCCAATCTCATATAAGTGATGCTCCACAACAGTTTGCCCAAGCAAAACGAGTGGAAACCATCTTCGAGATAGTTTAAATCATAAGGTTTTGCAAAGGTATTTAGGGTTGTAATTAAAACTCAAGAAATGAAATGAAACGAAATGTAATTGAAAGAGATGAAGGAGAGTTCTTACAAAGCTTTCTGATCGCACAAGAGAGTGTTTGCAAGAGAAATGGCAAGTTTAGAAGTGAGGTAGTGTGCGTTTATATTCGGGAGAAATTAGGGTTTCCTAGGGTTTCGAGTGGGTTCGTACGAATACACTCCATTCGTACGGATGGTCCTAGCCCATTCCTACGAATGGACTTGTTTTCCATATTTTATTTTCCCAACTTTGATTATTTTACGTGTTTTAATCAGTTTTTCTAGTATCGAGCGTCAATGTATAATAAAGAATCAAGAATCATGAATAATATGGCGTTCCAAACGTGAATTTTGAATACAATTTGCACATAAGTCTATCATGAATAACATGAATATGATTAAAATAATTGTATTTTCATTATGATCAATAGTCTCGGATTACAAATTGAAACGAAATAGAATACAACGAGAGTACAAGTGTCTAAAAATAGAAAGTACAACAAGGCTGGCTAAAACAGGAAAGTACAAATATGCGAAGCGTTACAATCAAAGTCTACATTCTTTGGATCCACGGAAGGATTTCCTTGAGGATCTAAGAAGCATTTTCTCTAATCATCCCATCTCTCGGCCTGCTTTGCCTCTTTGAAAATTGTGCTCACTTCATTCAATCTCTCACGCACTCTGCGTTGTTCTCGACTCCATTTTACCTCAGCAACCAACGCACTTCCTTCCTTTGGAAGGTATTTGTTCCAACTGAAGCCTTCATCCTCTTGAGTCACCACTAAAGCTTGTTTTCTCTCTTTTGACGAACCTTCACTGATCTGTGATCGATTTATCTTTGGCAGTTGTTCATTGGCGCGATGATAGATTGCTTTTCGGTAGTAATCATCATGGAATGGGTTCACGTTTTCATTCACCTCCCGGTTTGAGCACTCTCTCTTGAAGTGTCCTTTCTGCTTGCACTTGAAGCAAGTGACCTTGGATTTATCAAATCCCAATTTTTTTGAAGCATCCCCAAGACATGTTCTGCCAGTAATCTCCATGAATCTTTGTGCTCTTCTAATTATGCTCGCCATGCACCATCTGATATCTATAAGCTCCATCTCTTCTGGATCGATCTGGTTGTAATCCTCTTTTGTCATTTTTGGATTTCCAATTTTACCTGCCACCAGACTTTCATAGGATTCCAGAATTGATGCTAAAAAGATCATCTGTTTCTTGCTAGAATCAGCATTCATACTCTAAGAATTGTTCAATTCAGGGCAATGTTGCATTGTACCACATCTGGATTGGATTTGTTTGACGTTGAAGATGAATGATAACCAGAATCATAATTCGAAGACCTGCTTTTTGATGATTCATTTGAGTTCTCTGCGCTAAAAGGAGTACCAATCTTTGACGATTGATTATTCGTCAACATGCTTCCACGATAATACAGATTTACATTTTGTTGATAATTTCAGCTGTTCTTTTTGTTTTGCTTTTGAATTTCCAGCTCATGACCTTCAAGTTTTTCAATCAACGTATCTAAAGTCATCTCACCAAATTTTGCATCATTTTTCATAATCATGACAAAGGTTTGCTAATCATCTGCATGCGATAATGCCTCAATGAGTTTGTCAATGATTTCTTCTTTGTCCTTTTTTATATTGAATCTTTCTAGCTCAATTTTCAGATGATAGAAACTTTCTATCATCTGTCGGACATTCTCACCTTTCATGCAAATGAACAAATCAAACTCTTTCTTTAGCAAAGATATTTTGTTTTTCTTTATTTCCGTCCCGCCTGTAGCTTTAACTTCTAGTGCCTCCCACATAGATTTTGAGGTTTTGTCATGCTGGAGAAACGAGAGTATATCATCCCTAACAGATTGTTGCAACAGTGTAATCATTTTTAGTTCATTAGAGAATTCCTTTTTATCCTTATCATCATATTCTCTAACTGGTATTATTTCTCCCTTATCATTGGTTGGTTTTACATATCCAAATGTTAACAAAACCCAACTCTCATAAGCATAAGCTTTTACCCAATTCTCAAACCTACCTTTCCACCTATTGTAATCTTCTATGTTCATCAATTTAGGTGGTTTCTGATCACTTCTGTATGCATTTTCGATGTTTAAACTCTCAGATATGCCATTCGATGCAATTTTTGGCGTGGATGTTGTTTCAGATGTGAAAGCATTGTAGAATTCGTTGTAAAATTCCTCTTCCATGATTTTGATATACTTGAAAATCACCTGCAAACAATCAACACTGTATCAAACAACTTAGAAAATAAACAACTTTGAAAACTTGATTTGCGCGAATGGGAAAGACTAGGTCTGTGTATATTCAAGCTATAACACTAAATCCTGATCCGCGCGAATGAACTATGCTGATCCGCACGAATGAAGTAAGCTAGATCTGTGCGTATCAACTAAGCAGATCCATGCGTACACTTCTGCGAACACATGTTGTCAAGTTTTGATGGTTTTTCAAAAAAAAAATCAAAGTTTTAGCTCGAATTTTGATCTGTAACTTTCAAGGATTGTTTAGAACGTGATTTCACACTACATGTTTGAAAATCAGTCAATTTTAACCGTGGATTCAACGTGAATTTGTGTTTTAAGCTTGAAAAAGAAGTGTAGAAGAATAATGAGTAGAAGATGATGAAATTCAGCTCTGATTTTCTTGAATCTTCTTGTTTCTTGTAACTTTAGTCCTTGCAATCAATCTCCCGCTCTGATACCACTTGTGAGAACGTGTTTGGACCGATTTTGATGTTCTTAAATGTACAATTGATTGCTAAGATCTCGTATCTTATGCGGAATCCAAGTACGAGAGTGGATTGAATAAGAACAAGCTAATTATAATCGGTTTCTATTGATTGTATGAAATTGAAAAACCATGAAACCACTTTGAAAGAGTTTCCCCTCTCTAGGCAAAGTTTTCTAAATGACAAGACACAATGAACCTATGTATAGGTCACCTAGATCTTCACCAGACAACTATTACGAATGGACATTATGTGTGGACCAACATATAAGTGTGGATCAACACTTGCGTGCGGATCAGCATGCGTTAATTCGTGCGGATGTACCTTGTAAACATTACAAGCCCTATCGTGTCCTATCTAATTAACTACGACTTGTTACATTTAACATTTAAGCACGTGATTGATGGAAGCGATAGACATAGTGCATTCACAAGTGATATCGGTGGAATGAAAATTTTCCAAGTTGTCAAGCTTCAAGGTGTAGGTACGATCATGCCTAAGGTTTGGGCACGGTCATGCCTAAGGCTTGAGCACGGTCATCTGTAGCACATGAACATAGTAGTGCTCCTTGAGGAGCGCGATCGAGCCTCCTAGTAGGGTGGAATATGGTTTTGTCATTTATTATTAATTTGACTCATTTCTTTCCCTAATTTCTTTTATGATGTTTTAGGAATCACTAAGAACTCATTTCAGACCATAAATCCAACTAGTGGGAGTCGTTTTCCTTGAGATTTGATTATCAATAACTATCAAGAAACTCATCCATGACATTTAACTCAGATCCACCACTTGAGTATAAAACTCTTGTTTTAAGCCATTTTCTAACAAGCATTGCACTTGTTTAAGGGATTGGAATTCTTAGATGAAGTTACAAATCACTTTCTCTTGTTAAATATTCCCTAATGAAAGTAAGGCAAAAGCTTGAGTGATAAAGAGATTCTAGGCTTACCAAGCTAGAATGGAAACTTTGAGTATGATCTCTAGATGATTAAGACTCTCGTTCTTGCTTAAATGCACCTACAGTTCGGATTTGTAGCTTGCTATGAAAAAGAACACATAGAAAAACCCAAAGGTTAGTGACAACAAATTCTTACCAACTAGAATGATCAAGATCAGATTGTTAGGGATGCTTCAAGATGTTGATATGAACCTAGAATTCACATCCAAAATGCTCATGCAGA
>JARYGA010050264.1:0-48170 GCA_030545235.1 Helianthus tuberosus | reverse complement strand
CAAATATGTAAATCTGGTGACAAGAATAAATCCCAAGAAATATTAAATGATTACCTACGGGTTTTCTCTATGTATAAAATCATTTTGAAAAATTATTTTCAAAATGAGTCAGTTAATTGTATTTACTAGCGAAATCTGACGTATTTTCAAAAGACTAAACTGCAGGTACCAAACCATGACTGTTAGGCTGGGAATCTGGGTTGGCTATAATAAAAGCAATGGAATTTGCAACTTCTAGCTTAAGGCCTACGACGTCTAAGCTTTGTTTACTTCGATCCGCTTGTGGACTATTGTCGCAACCCCCGTCCCCCTGTACATACCCGGGAAAGGGCGGCCGCGGCCGCGGCCACTTTCGGTGGTATCTAGTATTGTCTAATTTTGGCAGCGGAATTTTCATCAGGACCGTAGTTAGGAAATATTTTATCAGAGTAAAATACCACATTTTCATAATATTAAACACATGGGATAAAACCCAAGTTTTAAGTACACACATTTTCATAGGAATAAATCCTATTTTTATTTAATAAAAACATCTATTTCTTTTTAGGTAAGCCGCTTTTCCAAGCCTTCAGTGCTGTCCAGCTGGCTTCTATTTGGCTTTCACATTTTGTTACCTGAAACGCGTTTAAAAACATTTTGTCAGTGGGAAATACTGGTGAGTGAATCCCTATTTAATCAAGTTTTAATAAAAACCATTGTACAGTATTGAGGGAGGTCTCGCAATTACATTTGTTTCCAAGTCATATCAATTACCACCCACGGTACTGTCAGACCCGACTTGTGGAAAAGTTACTCCTCGTAAGAAGTAACTAATTTTGTATACAAAACCCCAACATACCGACGATAATTGTATCCTTACAAATACTCAATAACTGTTTAATATATAATTAATTAAGTGAGGTTTTGTAAAAACAATTTACAAAAAGGAGATTACTCACATTGTTGTCTTAGATTATCCTTTAGGGTTTCCTGGTGACGATCTATAATTTACACAAATGCACACGTGTTAGTATAATAACCCATTTTAACATTAGTAATACCCTCCCCGAGACGGCATTCCAACGACTACGTCGGGCAGAACCACGACAGTCGTTACGGAACCCTAGATCAATCGGGCAGAGTATCTAATACGTATCCAGGGGTTATGATACTTACAACGGATCAGAACTTCGCTATTTAGGGGGATATTATACCCGAGTATAGCTTCTACTATTAAGAAATTGAGAGAGAAAGTTGAAATTTGAGCGACGTAAACTGAAGGCCCGATGCCCACTTATATAGGTGTTGATGCACAGAATGTCTGTTGACTGCATCTTCATCAAGTCTTAAATCAAGAAAGTCAAGATTGGATCTTAAAAGTCAAGATTAGGGTTTTAGAGTTAATTTCGCTTTAATGTACATGTTATTTAGGGTGATTTCGCTTCAATGGTCAGTAGGTGATTCCACTTCAATGTACATAAGGTGATTTCGCTTCAGTGTCATGGACACATAAGCGAAATCAGCCTATCTATAAATACCTCATGTGTGTGACCGTTGAAGGGAGACCTGATCATTAGCATTGTAACCGAACTCTGTCAAAATTGTTTCAGAAAGCTAATAAAGTGAAGGAATTGAATAGGAAAGCTGTTGTAACGTTGCGTATAGTGATTCCGCCTTTATACGTGATGATGAACTTGCTCCACTGATCGTTTAGGGTCACGACACGGTCCAACAAGTGGTATCAGAGCTTCAGGACGAGGAGTTCATACTACATCAGCTGATTCGACACTATTATCTCATTTCTACTCATATTTCTCTTTTATTTTTCAGATTCAACAAGTTTCATCGGACAAAATGAGTTGAATCTCAAGTATATTGAGCGAAACTAGTTGTTAAACAATCCGTAACAATATCAGATCTTAAAACATACTAAAACTCAATCAATTTTATCAAAATCTCAATTTGTTTTCGAACCGAAACTTCATCTTCAGATCTGGAACGAATTTACGGTCGAAATTGAACATATTTCATATCATTGTGATCGGAATTAAGTATAGAATAACCCTTGAAAGTATCAGATTGAAATTCAGCGTAAAAATGAGTAAAATTGTGATTCCGCTTTTGTGTACATCGTGAGTTAATTAGCTGATTTCGCTCATAAGGACTTAGCTGATTTCGCTCATCCGGACTTAGTTGATTTCGCTCATCCGGATAACTGTTGATTTCGCTCATAAGGACAAAGTCTGATTTCGCTTATACAGACTTTGTGTTTTCGCTTATACAGACTTTGTGATTTCGCTTAAAGGGACTTTCTAATTTCGCTTATAAGGACACAAGAGATTTCGCTCAAGTGAACATTATGATTTCGCTCGAGTGAACTTTGTTCTTGATTTCGCTTTTGTGTCACTATAAGTGATTTCGCTCAAGAGGACATTGTGTCTGATTTCGCTTATTAGTCATAATAAGTGATTTCGCTTCAGTGTCATTGTGTGTTAAAATTTCAAAAAGTTGTCTAAGTGTTTGCTGATTTTTCAGGTACAATCAAAATGGATGATATTTTCTTGAACCCGTTTAGCGATATGTACGCATTCGCAGGAAACTCGGGAGATGATACTTCTACTAACAACAACAATACGAACGAGAACGAGAATACTCCAAAGGAAAAGAAAAAGGAAGCTTGGGAATCTGAAAGCGCATTCGGAACGTTCAATAAACCCCCAAAGCTTACGGCTATCGAGGAGTACAGTCGTTGGTCCAGAAAGTTTGAAGACTGGTTGATGGCATTCGCATTTCCTAGCTGGAAAAGTTTGAAAAATGGTTATGCAAATGGAAAGAAACATGGTGAAACTTTAAGAGCAGCCGAGGAGATTGAATCATTTGTAGCTGAACAAAAGTGTGTGGCATTGTTATTTCAGTCAGTCCGGGAAGACATTATTGCCTTGATCGACTATTCAAATGCAAAAGATCTTTGGGAAAAGCTTGAAAAGAAATGTATCGGTAGTCAAGAAATTAAGAAAAACAAAAAGAAACTTCTTAGAAAAGAATTTGATCTATTTGGATGTTTAAAGAACGAGTCAGTGTGTAAAATGATAGAAAGGTTCGGTCATCTGAAGTTGGAATTAGTAAGACATGATATCGACATTCCTGAAGAAGATCTTATCGACAAATTGTTCGATTCGTTGCCTGACGAGATGGATTGGAGATATTATGCACTCATGCTGAAGAATACCATCAAAGAACCAGAAAAGTTGACATTAGATTTGCTGATTGAAAAACTCGAAAGTCATGAGTTGGAGTTGAAGAAGACGTACAAAGTCAATCACTCATCTTACCAGCAGAATTTGGATTTGTATTATCCAAAGAGCATGATGCCAAAAGCAACTTCTCCAAAAACTGCGTTTTCTGCTGAAAATGTTTCGACAGCTGGCAAAGAAAGTCAAAGTGGTCAAAGCAGTGGAAGTCACAGTGGTTATCACAGTGGATCTTCATCTTCTGGAAGTCATTCTGATGCAAAGAATCGTTTTCAATGCAACATCGCGATAGATTTGAAGAATGCTCAGAATTTTGATGAAGAGTCGGCCAAGCAGCAGATGATCTTTCTAGCATCAGTGTTGGAATCGTATGAAGGATTGGTAGCTGGAAAGATTGGCAATACAAATCTGACGAAAGAAGATTACGATCAGATTGATCCGGAGGAAATGGAACTGATCGATATTCGTTGGGCTATGGCAAGTGTTGTTCGTCGTGCTCAAAGATTCATGGAAATTACGGGCAGAAAAACAATTGGTGGTGCTTCTACTAAGCTGGGGTTCGATAAATCCAAAGTGACATGCTTCAAGTGTAAGCAGAAGGGTCACTTCAAAAGAGAATGTCGAAACGCTTATGCTGATGAGTCGGAAAATCCTTTCAGAGATGATTACAAGAAGGCAATTTATCACCAGAATAAATACGAGCCGCCTAGATTGAAGCAGGTTGAAGACAACAAAGATAAATCTAGAGCTCTTGCGGTGATTTACGATGATGAGAGTTATGACTGGAGTCAAGAAGTTTTACCGGAAGAAGATGCGGTTGGTTACGCATTCATGGCGAAAAATGATGATCCTATTCCATGGAAAGACGATCGAACTGAAGAGCAAAAATATCAATACAGAAAAATGATTGCTGAAAACAAAATCATCAGAATATCTCGTATTTATCTGGAAGCAAGGAGAGCTAATAGATGGGATCCAGATAGAGAGTGCTATCTTGATGAGTATGGAAATATTGCAATTGATGATAGTACACTTGATATTGAAGCCATAATTCAGCAATACAAAGAAGATGATGAGTATTGGCAACACAAATGGTGGGGAACTCCAACTTCGAAAATGATTGAAGAAGAGAAAGAGAAAGAGAAAGAGAAAGAAGAGATCAAGAAAGAAAAGAAGATTGATACTGGAGTTATTGACACAACGCAGGAGTTGACTGCTGAAAATCTTGGAAGAATGGCTGACAAAGTGCTAGCTGCTAAGGCACTTGAGGTAGACTCTAACTCCGTGTCTGAGTCAAAAAGCCAGGTCAGTTCAGATGTGTCAACGAATGTGTCAGGTAAGAAAATTGATGGAAATGCTGATTGCAAAAATTGCAACAAAGATTGCAAATTTTGTAGTACAGTCACGTATCTCAACGGAAAGAAAGTTGATGATCTGACAGCTAAGGTCAGAAGCGTTGAGAATCAGATTCTTGATCGTGACAAAATGGTTAAAGCTTCAACTGAATGGATAAAAGAATTAACTAAACAATTGGAAAATGATAAAATTGATCATGATAAAGTTAAAAATGAAAATGAAAAGTTGATTCTTGAAAACCGTCAGATTTCTGAAAAATTTGAAAAACTCAAAAGCACATTGAAAGATTGTGATGATCGAAATGGAAAAACTTTTAAAGAAAATGAACATCTAAGAGAGCAGTACTTAGAGTCAAAGAAGAATCAATCAATCAACAACTGGATGAAATCGCTAAATTGAAACTTAAAGTTCAAGAGGCTGTAATCGAAAACGAGCGAATCCAGTTGAAGCTTAACAGTTACAGCTCCGCAAGTTTTGTTTTGCAACATATCATTCCCAAACCCATTGGGAAAGACAAAGCGGGCGAAGATGTGTATTGTGATGGAACTGGGGTGGGGTTTCATCAAGTTCCACCACCTGTTCTTGATAATTACACTAAAAAGCAATCTGGGTTGGTTGAAATTGAGGAAGTAAGTGAAGTTAAACTTCCGGAAAACATTGATGTTACTTTTACATCATCTGATGATAGTGTTCAGACAGAGATTGTTAAGAGCACAGCTGAAAGTGTTTTGATGTCTGATTCACCTGAAGATGATGGGTGTTTCTTAGACAAATACATTCAGAAATCAAAGTCCAAAAACAACTTAAGTGATGAACCGGGTCTTGTGATGTACAAGATGGCTGGATCGGATAAGTTGTATTCGGATTCTGAGTTTCCAATTGAGAATGTTAATGTGAAAAAGTTGACAAATGTTTTCAAGTTAGTTGAAGTTGAATTGTCAGAAGTGAACAGTTTGAGCCAAACAAAAAGGCAAATGAATTTTGAGAAAGATAAAGCTTACTACAAAAAGCCTGTTGTTCCACGTTTTTATAATAACAATCGAAACAATTGGTCGGGTGGTTATAGGGATGGTAAGAGTTATCAGAAAAAGAGTTTTCAAAACAAAAGGTTTGCAGAAAAGAAGGTGTTTGTGAACAGTTCAAGTTCACTTTCGGATGAGGAAAATGAAATTTTTTCAAAATCAAATGAAGAGTTCTTTGAGAAAAGAGCTTCACATTATCAGTCTGAAGGCACAAGTCGAGTTGTTGATACTCGTACATGTTTTAGATGTAACAAAGTTGGTCACATTGCAAGAAATTGCACCAACTTCAAGTCTAAGACTGAAACTGTGAAGATTCAACAAAAGAAAGTTGATGTGAAGGGTAAAACACCAATCGTTGTTGAGAAAAAGAATGTGAAAAATAACAACATCAAAGTGAAAAATGAACCCGTAATGAAAGTGGTAACTAAAAATGACACATTTTATAAGCGGGTTGCTTTATCTCAACAAGTTTGGAAACCAAAAACTGAAATGAAAATTTCAACTTCTGAAGTGAAAAAGGCTGAAGAATCAATTTCGGTTGATTATGATGCAAATTTTCCACCTTTGAAGGCTGAAAATTTCAAAATTCAAATTGCGAGAGTCAAGGTTACACCTAAGGCTGATGAGGCCTGGGTGGACACCATGTTCGAATAAGCAGTTTGAATTGCCGGAGCTTCCTGGATTGCGAAGCATGAATCGGCATCTTTATTGAAATGTTTTAAAATCAACTTGTGGTATGTGCAGGATCTTCCAAGAGCTATTTCTTGATGGATCATGGATAGTGGCACATCTCGACATATGACAGGAAAAACTGCATTGCTGTATGATGTGAAGAATATCAATGGTGGTTATGTGGGATTTGCAGGTCATGAAGGTGGTCGAATTGTTGGTGAAGGAACGTTATCCAATGGGATTGTGACGTTTGAGAGAGTTAACTACATCACTGAGCTTGAGAACAATTTGCTTAGTATCTCGCAGATCTGTGACAATCAGTATACTACTCACTTCACTGATAAAGAATGTTTGATCTTGAAACCTGGTTTTGTTATCCCTGAAGAATGGATTCTAATGCGGGCACCTAGAGTGAATGATTTATATGTGTTAGATATGTCTGTAGCAACTACAACTACTGGTCAAGCACATTGTTTTGTGTCTAGAGCAACTGAGAAAGAATCAAGATTGTGGCACCGTAAAATGGGGCATATTCACCTAAGGAAGATGAATCATTTGGTGCACAATGATTTGGTATTGGGAGTTAATATCAAAGGTTTTCATCTGGAAGGGGAGTGCATTAGCTGTGTCAAAGGCAAGCAGAAGAAAAAGTCACACCCTACAAAGCAAGTCAATTCAGTTTCGAGACCTCTGGAAAGACTTCACATGGATTTGTTTGGTCCTGTGAATGTCAAAAGTATAACAGGAGATTACTATTGTTTGGTCGTTACTGATGATTATTCCAGATTTTCGTGGGTTTCTTTCTTGAAGACGAAAGATGAAACATTTGACAGTTTAATGGGGCTGTTCAGGAAGATTGAGAATTTGTACCAAAGGCGTATTAAGAGAATTCGAAGTGATAATGGTACTGAATTCAAGAACAGCAGGATGGAAGAATTTTGTGATGAAAGAGGTATATTGCATGAGTTTAGTGCTCTGTACACTCCGCAGCAGAATGGAGTCGCAGAACGCAAAAACCGGACACTAATCGAGACGGCTAGAACTATGCTCGCAGATTCAAAGTTACCGATTAATTTTTGGGCTGAAGCTGTTTCCGCCGCATGCTATACGCTCAACAGGGTTCTCACTGTCAAGAAGTTCAACAAAACATGCTTTGAGCTAATCAATAACCGCAAACCGAATTTGAAGTATCTAGAACCGTTCGGGTCACCTTGTACGGTTATAGAACCTCATGGAAAGTTTGGTCCGAAGAGCATTGAGGGAATATTTGTTGGTTATTCAAATCCGTTGAGACGTGTCTTCGTTCCAAGTGAGAAGCGGATTATTGAAGCTGCAAATGTTGAATGTCAAGGATATACTATGCCGCCACAGAATCCTGGTGATTCATGGCGTTATCATTACGACAAACTTTGGGATTCGTTTGACATGAGAGAAGAATCAGAGGATGATGAAGATTTCTTTGATGAGTTGGATATTTTGCGTGAATATGAGTCGCAACTAAGGTTCCCAGCTAAGTATTCGAGGAGACCACGGGAAACTTCAAATGATGATGAAGCAGGTCCAAGTAATGCTGGTGAACATGATGATGTCCAACAGAATGAAGTTGCTCAGGATAATCAGTCGGTTCAGAATGATAATTTAGAAGCTGAAAACATGCCAGTATTTGATCATGGTGATTCAGATTCAAATTCTGAGGGGGAGCAAATTCAGATTTCAAGTCAAACAAACCAAGTTGATGAACAAGATGCAGAGCAGAATGTTACTAATCTGGAGGGAAATGTAGATGTTCCAAGTGACGTGATGCCGCGAACTTTTTCATATCATCCAGAGGAGTTGATCATAGGAGATTTGCAGAAAGGCGTTCGCACTCGAAATCAGATTGATAAAGGGCTTACATGTTTTTATACAAAAGTTGCTCCTTTGCAAACTGAATTCTCATTGAGTTGTTTTATCTCGCAGGTTGAGCCAAGAACTTACAAAGAGGCGCTTACTGAAGACTCTTGGGTCAATGCAATGCAGGAGGAACTTAGTCAATTCGAGAAATTGGGAGTGTGGAAGTTAGTTGATTTGCCGGATGGTCAGAGAAAGATTAACACCAAGTGGGTGTTCAAGTGCAAGAGGGACGATAGAGGAGTTGTCGTAAGGAACAAAGCTCGACTCGTTGTTCAGGGATTTAGTCAACAGGAGAGAATTGATTTTACTGAAGTCTATGCTCCTGTAGCACGACTAGAGGCAATCAGAATTTTCCTAGCATTTGCGTCTTGGAAGAACTTCAAAGTTTATCAGTTGGATGTTAAATCGGCGTTTCTTTATGGGAAGGTTAAAGAGGAGGTTTATGTCGGTCAGCCACCGGGCTTTATTGATCCAATCCACAAAAACAAGGTCTACTTATTGGACAAAGCGCTGTATGGTTTACACCAGGCCCCGAGAGCCTGGTACGAGACTTTGTCTCAACACCTACTAGCCAACAAGTTCAATCGTGGAAAAGTGGATGCCACTCTCTTCACTAAGGAGGTCGATGGTCATCTTCTGATAGTTCAGATTTATGTGGACGATATAATCTTTGGGTCGACAAATGAAAATCTATGCAAAGATTTTGAATCAGTGATGAAGCAGAAGTTTGAAATGTCATCAATGGGGGAGATGAAATTCTTTCTGGGTTTACAAGTTGAACAACTTCCTGAGGGAATTTTCATTCATCAGTCAAAGTACGTTCATGATATTCTAGAGAAATTTGGGATGTCAGGTTCTACTCCAGCTGCTACCCCACTTGCAACAAATCATGGGATTCACCCAGATCTCACCGGAGACAGGGCTGATGAAACTTTTTATCGATCCATGATAGGTTCTTTAATGTACCTAACTGCTTCACGTCCTGATATAATGTACCCAACGTGCCTCGCAGCAAGATTTCAGTCTAACCCAAGAGCATCACATATGATCATTGTGAAGAGGATATTGCGCTACCTGAAAGGAACTCCTTCATTGGGGTTGTGGTATCCTAGGAAAGGTGATTTTACGCTCGAAGGGTATTCCGATTCGGATTTCGGATGCTGCAAAGTCAATTCAAAATCAACAACTGCAGGATGCCAGTTCTTTGGTCCTAGATTGGTTACCTGGCAGTGTAAGAAACAAACGTCTGTGGCGTTATCTACTTGTGAAGCGGAGTATGTTTCTGCTAGCAGTTGCTGCTCTCAGATCTTGTGGATACAGCAACAGATGCGCGACTACGGTTTGCAGTTTCTTAACACACCTCTTTTTGTTGATAATGAGGCCGCTATAAATATAACAAAAAATCCAGTACATCACGCTAAAACTAAACACATAGAAATTCGTCATCACTTTATTCGTGATTGCTTTGAGAAAAAGTTGATACGAATTGAGAAAATCCACACTGACGAACAGAAAGCTGATTTACATACCAAAGCTTTTGATAAGACTCGGTTTAAATATTTGTTAAAACTGAATGGTATGAAGCTTCTGTCGGTGTCGGATGGCATTATTGGCGTTGATGAAAGTACTGTTGCGGATGAAGACGAGAAACAATCTGCAATGGTTTGTCGAATTTTTACTTGTTTTGGTATTTAGGGGGAGTAGATGTTTGTACATAGTTATTTTTTCAGAAAATACAAAAACAGTAAAAAATACAAAAAAATACAAAAACATAATAAAATCTGAAAAAGAGCTTGTGTATATAGGGAAAATGATAGTACATCAGCTAGACGATTACAGTATGCTAAAGATTTGAAAAGTATAAAAGAGTTAAACAATCTCACTGATGATGTGTCGATAGGTTTTCGTACATTTAGTAGATTTATTCGGGATATAAACCTAAATTCAAACTTGTGAATTCGTGGGGAACACTACTTGGATATATAGGTAACCCCTGAAATCTCGTTTGAAAGGTCTCTTAATCTGATATACTAGGTCTTTATACTCTATGATGTCTGGGGTATTATTCCGGGACTTCTGCTGAACGGTGGTTCTGACCTAGTCCCTGGATAATACTTGCTACAATGCTTGAAACACAGCATTAAACCCTCAGCATGCTGAAACAATAAAATTGATATATGCTGCTGTTGTAAGCAAAAAGATCCTCTAAAGGGGACACACCGAAAAGTCGAAGCTGATATCTCTCTGCGTATACGGAAGTATCGACCTAAGATCCCTCGGCCCTCGCATACCTAAATTATATACAGATATCATTGTAGTATTCTCACCTGTAAGACTGATTATTGGGATTCTGGATACGGGAGTATATTCAAGAGGTGGGACACATGAATGATCTAAGTTCATAATTCATCTAAAATCGTATCCTGAGTAAATTGAAATTTGTATGAGAATTTAAGATGGATCAGTATATCGACAATCGAGGTGAATTGTTTAAGTCTGAGTATGAAATGTAGCTTAACGGTACTTGTGATTTGTCTGAAAAGCTGATATGATTCCCTGACACGCTCGCCAAAAATATGTTTGTAAATAGTTTGTTTACTTTCTGCAATTTAAGTTTTCTGTATTTCATTTCTTAGTTTAGAACACTTTGATAAAATCCAAAAAAAAATTATTTATGCTTTATTTTCCGACAAACCAAAGTGGAAAGTTGATTGTTGGATTCTCAAATGCTTGAAGCAGATGCAGGAGATTCTGGACTGAAGAATGAGGAGAGCTTACTTTGATGAAGTTTGAATTGTTTGAAAAGCCAAACACAAGTTCATTAATTTGATACTTGTTATTTTTCAGAATATGTTTGAAAATGTTTTCAAAATCAGTTTGAGTCGTCAAATGATCAACCAAGGTCATTAATTTGGACTTGGTAGATTAATCAAGTGATTAGGGTCATTAACTTGGACCTGAATACTTGAGTGGATTTTTACAACTGATTGAGTTTGTGTTTTTGTGATTGAAAAGATAGAATTGTAATGTTTGTTGGTTGAGTAACAGGTTTGGACTTCATTATTCCCAATGGAAGCTATGTGACAACTCGAATTTCCGACATTCTTTATTCGCATTTATTGCACGTTGACCGTCTAGATTATTGCTTACACGAATTATTTACCTGGTAATTGTGCACACTAAATTATAGTTAAGATGATAATCTTGATTTTTGAGTGATAAGGTGTAAGTACTTGACTGCATGATTAACTGTAAACTGTTTGAGACCTGAACAACTCGACGAAACACAATATCTGTTTCGCCATAACCACTCTCGACGAAACAGATTGTTTCGCCAACAACCCTCTCGACGAAACAGGCTGTTTCGCCGAGCCCAGATCCACCGAAGCCCAGTTCGGGCCCAGAACGTTAAATCGGGTATATTAGCGTGTAAAGACCTTTATTTCACATCTTTGGCAAAAGTTGGAACCCTAGAACACTCTCCCTTCTGTGCGACGGCCACAACCATCATTCACCATCAACCCTAGGTCTCGAATCCTTGTTTGTTCATCTCAAATCGGTTAGTATATGTTTGTTAATCGATTTCATGTTTCCGTAATATCTCGATTCAGGCTTGTGTATATGTTTGATGTGTGTTACTGCTGTGATTATAAGAGCATGATGACGGTATAGATTTCGATATGTATGATGTAGTCGGATATAAATAGTTCTATGCGAAACTTGATAGGATCGAATACTCGGTTCTGGATGTTGTTAATATGTTCTGATTCTGATTACACATTGGTATCTTGATAGGGATTGACGATATGATATTGTATGTTGATCCATATGTTGTACACTTAAACTAGGGTTTATGCTAGACGATGATTCTTTGATGATTGAGTATGATGATTCTATGAGCACATTGATCTCCATATGATTTCTGTTATTGTTGACGGCTGCTAAAATGATTAGGGTTTCTGTGTTGATTGTATCTGCTGTAACTGATGTCTGCGAAACAGACATCCGACGAAACAGGACTCCCGGCGAAACAGAATGTGTTTCGCCAAGAGTCATCGACGAATTAGAATCCTGTTTCGCCAAACAAGGCCACGACGAAACTGAATGTGTTTCGCCAATTATCTGTGTTTCGCCATTATCTGTGTTTCGTCAGCATGTGTGTTTCGCCGGATAGCTGATCTGTGCTGTAACTTGAGTTAATTCTGTTAAGTGTTAACTGGAATATTTAACAGCTGTTATATGTTAAACATGATTTGTATGATTGTGATTATGTGTTACATGCTTATACATGAACAACTGAAACACAAACTGATTTCACATACGTGCATACTTTAGGACGTGATTGATTACTTGCGAGCATACACGTAGCATACCGAGCAAAACAAGGTGAGTTCACACACTTTCTAAGGCATGGGATTCCCGGTGGTTGGGAATGGGTTAAAGAAATTAAACGGAACCTACATATCCTCCTTGGGTAGGATATGTACCGCCATCCTCCATGGGTAGGATGCCAATATTAATCCTGCGTATTCTCCTTGGGTAGAATACGTACGTTCGTCCTCCTTGGGTAGGACAACAACCTTAACTATACTAAAACGATCTTCGCAAACATGCCTGGAATGGCCGCGAACTATACTAGAACGATCTTCGCAAACATGCCTGGAATGGCCGCGAACTATACTTATACTATTCTTCGCAAACATGCCTGGAATGGCCGCGATACTTATACTGTTCTTCGCAAACATGCCTGGAATGGCCGCGATACTTATACTGTTCTTCGCAAACATGCCTGGAGGGCCGCGATACAAATAAAACTAATCTACAATACATGGGAAACCCCCACTAATCTTCGCAAACATGCCTGGAGGGCCGCGATGTAATTGATAACGATACATGGGTTACTAAACAAACAAACGATTTATGAAACGAACATTATTACTAAACAACCCACTGTGAACTCGCTCAACTAGTTGTTGACTCTCTGTTACATGCCTTGCAGGTCGTTAGGTACACTTGGAGTTTGCACTGGGAGGCGCGGTCGTTGTGGACAAGGATCATGAATGCTTTGTTAAACGTTTATGACATTACATACTTATACTCATGTTGGGTTACTTTTATGCTTCCGCTAAACGTTGATATTATACTTATGTTTTGAAACACCTTTCATATTGGTTTGGTTGAAT
Source organism: Helianthus tuberosus (assembly GCA_030545235.1). Lineage (NCBI taxonomy): Eukaryota > Viridiplantae > Streptophyta > Magnoliopsida > Asterales > Asteraceae > Helianthus > Helianthus tuberosus. The sequence goes on along the minus strand of JARYGA010050264.1, from coordinate 34,814 downwards.
TACATCTACTTTTACTTATTACTTAAATGTTCAATATGATTGGTGGCTTGATCCTGGTCATGTCACGCCTCCAAGCGGTGGTGCTCCGCGTGTGGATTTTGGGGGTGTGACAGATTGGTATCAGAGCCATTGGTTATAGAGAACTTGGTTTTAATAAAGGGAAAACGATTTTGTTAAAACCAGACTATAACCAGAACAGTGCTCAACGATCCACAACGACGCTTCGCTCCACGTGCAAGGCTCAACATCATAGGTAGTACTATTCATGTTACTTTACCTACTTGCTAGAATTACATAGAACTTTGCTCGTGGTATGCTCAGATTTCAGAACCTACTATATGTTATTGCTTGAGAATACTTGTGTGCTCACTCTCTTCGCACTATTCGCGAACCTCTCACCCACATGTTCTCATTGATGTCAAGATCATGAGTGGACGCGTTAACCTAACTCAAGCCCAGTTGGCGGCTTCGATCACTGAACAAGTTACTGCAGCACTCGCAGCTGCCCAGGCAGGAGGTGTAACCTGCCATCACCACTTACTCTAGGATTTTTAGATCCTACTCTTGTAACTCAACACTTGTGCTTGATTTTGATTACTCTTACGCACACGACAAGTCAACACGCTCAGCCACCTGTATGCACATACAAGACTTATATGGACTGTCGCCCTACTACCTTCAGCGACACTGAAGGAGCTGTTGGACTCCTCCATTAGTTCGAGGAACTCGAATCGGTCTTCGAGTGTGTGAATGACCCGAGGCTCGTAAGGCGAAATATGCCACTGATATTCTCGAAGGCACTGCGCAAACTTGGTGGAACGCGCAAGATTACGATGTTGGAGCTGGCGGCTGCTAATGCCACCCCTTGGGACGAATTCAAGGAACTAATCAAACTAGAATACAGTAGTTATGATACCATCCACAAGTTGGAAGTGGAGTCCTTTAACATGAAGATGACGGGGTCAGAGAATAGAAGCGTGCACAATAACGATCCAACAAACTGGCAATTTTGGTGTCCAACTATGGTGGATCCTCCCATAAAGAGCTTTGGGCTGTACCTCAAAGGCTTAGTACCAGGAATTCAAAACCATGTGAAGACGGCTAAACTTGCTACTATTCAAGATGTTACTCATCTTGCTCCTCGTCTCACAGACCAGGCAGTGGGACAGAACAAGCTGCCTCAACGTATCAGCGATACTACTACCACTACTACTTCAACTACTTCTGCTACCCTCAGTGACAACGGATGAAAGTGGGATGGAACCTCTAGCAAGGGTTCGACTACGATTCCGTCCCAGGCACAGCAGTGAAAGGTCGGTGACAACTAAAGACCTGATCAGCAACACTTAGTATTCAAGGGCAGGGTGGATACAGGGGAAACCACCCTAAGTGCAAACGATGTAACTTGCACCACAGCGGGCCGTGCAACCGAAATCATGGTCATTGATGTGACAAGCTTGGTCATGGAGCCAAAGATGGTAGGAACTCACGTCCTGCAAACCAAAACCAACAACAACAGCCACAAGATCTATAGAATCGGCGGCAACAGCAGGGTAACGAGGGATGTTATCAGATGATGCTGAAGGTCACTTCAAGAGACACTGCCCACGGTTGAACCTGAACTAGAATCAGAACCACAACCAAGGAAACGGGGACTAGGGAAGACAACAACGGGGGTAATAACGACGGCATTGGTGCCAGGGGTCGAGTGTTCGTGATTGGTCAGAGTGATACTAGAAATGACCCCAGCGTTGCGATAGTTTCGACATCGTCATTAGTATGGACTGGTTATCCCAACAACAAGCAGAGATCCTATGCAAGGAGAAGACCATTCGTATTCCACGCTCTGGTGAAGAACCTCTCGAAGTTCAAGGCGACAAGAGTGGTGTCGTGAGTGGCATCATTTCTTTCTTGAAGGCTCAGAAGTGTTTACGTAAGGGTCACACAGCTGTTTTAGCACTCGTTACTGATACGTTGAAGAAAGAGAAAAAGATTGAGGATATTCCCGTGGTACGCGATCTTCCTCAAGTATTTCCCGAAGAGTTACCGGGGCTACTGCCTCATCGCCAGGTCGAGTTCCAGATCGAGCTAGCTCCAGGAGCAGCACCTATAGCTCGAGCACCTTATTGTTTAGCTCCAACTGAATTGGAAGAACTGTCAAAGCAGCTACAAGAACTCTTGGAAAAGGGTTTTATACGTCCTAGTTCTTCGCCTTGGGGAGCTCCAGTGTTATTCGTAAAGAAGAAAGACGGTACGTTCAGGATGTGTATAGACTACCGTGAACTCAACAAGGTGACGATCAAGAATCGTTATCCTCTTCCGCGCATAGATGATTTATTCGACCAGCTGCAAGGGTCGAGCTACTACTCCAAGATAGACTTAAGGTCAGGATACCATCAGCTGAGAGTCCGGGATGAGGACGTCTCCAAAACAGCATTCAGAACTCGCTACGGCTATTACGAGTTTTTGGTCCTGCCATTCGGGCTAACGGACGCGCCTGCGGTTTTCATGGAATCTTATGAACAGGGTGTGCAAACCTTATCTTGACAAGTTCGTTATTGTTTTTATTGACGACATCCTGATCTATTCGAAGAGTCAGGAGGAACACGAGCAGCACTTACGACTTATTTTGGAACTCCTTCGAACGGAACAACTGTACGCCAAATTTTCGAAATGCGACTTCTGGCTTCGTGAAGTCCACTTTCTAGGCCATGTAGTAAACAAGGATGGGATTCATGTCGAACCATCCAAGGTAGATACGATCAAGAACTGGCCTGCACCTCGCACACCGACAGAAATACGCCAATTCTTGGGTTTGGCAGGTTATTACAGACGATTCATCAAAGACTTCTCGAAGATTGCTCAGCCGCTTACACTACTGACACAGAAAGGTGTTGCTTACCGTTGGGGTAATACACAGGAGACATCGTTTCAGCACTTAAAGGATAGACTTTGTAGCGCACCTATCCTCTCATTGCCTGAAGGCACGGACGATTTTGTAGTTTACTGCGACGCATCCATCCAAGGTCTTGGATGTGTGTTGATGCAACGGGATAAAGTCATTGCTTATGCTTCGCGCCAACTTAAGATTCACGAACGGAATTACACTACTCATGATTTAGAGCTGGGAGCCGTTGTTTTTGCGCTCAAGATATGGCGACATTACCAGTATGGCACTAAGGGCACCATCTACACCAATCACAGGAGTCTCGAACATATTTTCAAGCAGAAAGAGTTGAACATGCGACAACGTAGATGGGTCGAGCTGCTGAACGATTATGAGTGTGCCATAAAGTACCATCCGGGCAAAGCCAATGTGGTGGCCGACGCCCTCAATCGAAAGGATACTACACCTAGGCGTGTACGAGCGTTGCAACTCACCATTCAGTCTAGTCTTCCTTCACAAATACGAGATGCTCAGGTAGAAGCACTGAAACCAGAAAACGTCAGGGCTGAAGCCCTATGCGGCTCAAGGCAACGCTTAGAACAGAAGGAAGATGGTGCTTCCTACGTCACAGGACGCATTTGGGTCCCGCACTAGGGCAACCTACGAGAGCTTGTGATGGACGAAGCACACAAGTCTCGCTACTCGGTACACCCTGGTTCGGATAAAATGTACCACGATATTCAGACTACATACTGGTGGCCTAGCATGAAGGCCCACATAGCCACCTACGTTAGCAAATGCTTGACTTGTGCGAGAGTCAAGGCAGAATATCAGAAACCATCAGGTCCACTCCAGCAACCTGAGATACCACAATGGAAATGGGAACAAATTTCCATGGATTTTGTTACAGGCTTACCTAGATCTCAGCACGGAAATGATACTATTTGGGTGATCGTGGATCGACTCACAAAGTCTGCTCACTTCCTGGCTATTAAGGAAACAGACAAGTTCTCTACCCTAGCAGACGTCTACTTAAAAGAAATGGTTTCAAGGCACGGGGTGCCAACCTCTATCATCTCTGATCGTGATGCACGCTTTACTTCAGAACTGTGGCAAGCAATGCACAAATCTTTTGGCTCTCGGCTAGACATGAGCACAGCTTATCATCCTCAGACGGGTGGGCAGTCTGAGCGCACTATTCAAACTCTAGAAGACATGCTTCGGGCGTGCGTAATTGACTTTGGCAAGGGCTGGGAAAAGCATCTGCCACTTGTGGAATTTTCATACAACAACAGCTACCACACCAGCATTAAAGCTGCTCCATTCGAGGCATTGTACGGGCGTAAATGCCGGTCACCTCTCTGTTGGGCAGAGGTGGGAGAGAGTCAAATCACAGGTCCAGAAATGGTAGTTGATACTACAGAAAAGATTGCACAAATACGACAACGCATGGCGGCAGCTCGTGACCGTCAGATAGTATACGCCGATAAAGATAGAAAATTTCTCGAATTCCAAGTTGGGGATCGAGCGCTACTTAAAGTTTCACCCTGGAAGGGTGTGGCTCGTTTTGGCAAACACGGCAAACTCAATCCACGATACGTCGGACCTTTCGAAGTTATTGAGAAGATAGGCAGGGTAGCCTACAGATTGAACTTACCAGCTGAACTCAGTGCAGTTCACAACGTCTTTCACGTGTCGAATCTGAAGAAGTGTATGTCAGATGAGACCCACATAGTTCCCTTGAAGGAACTCACTATCAACGAGCAGTTGCACTTCGTCGAGGAACCTGTTGAAACCACGGACCGGGATGTTAAGGTCCTCAGGAACACGAGAATCCCTCTTGTGCGAGTTCGTTGGAACTCCCGCCACGGCCCAGAGTTCACCTGGGAGCGTGAAGATCAAATGGAACTCAAATATCCCCAGTTATTCGGAACCAATGCAACTACTACTGAGGCTGAAGCTACCACTACCGAATTTCGAGACGAAATTCCAAATCAACGGGGGGATAATGTGACACCCCAGGAAAACTTCGCAAACTTGCTCGGGGAGCCGCGATACGATACAGGTAAACGTCACACCACTAGCTTCCTCAGTAACCGCATGCTAAATTTCGGGACGAAATTTCTTTCAAGTTGGGGATAATGTGACAACTCGAATTTCCGACATTCTTTATTCGCATTTATTGCACGTTGACCGTCTAGATTATTGCTTACACGAATTATTTACCTGGTAATTGTGCACACTAAATTATAGTTAAGATGATAATCTTGATTTTTGAGTGATAAGGTGTAAGTACTTGACTGCATGATTAACTGTAAACTGTTTGAGACCTGAACAACTCGACGAAACACAATATCTGTTTCGCCATAACCACTCTCGACGAAACAGATTGTTTCGCCAACAACCCTCTCGACGAAACAGGCTGTTTCGCCGAGCCCAGATCCACCGAAGCCCAGTTCGGGCCCAGAACGTTAAATCGGGTATATTAGCGTGTAAAGACCTTTATTTCACATCTTTGGCAAAAGTTGGAACCCTAGAACACTCTCCCTTCTGTGCGACGGCCACAACCATCATTCACCATCAACCCTAGGTCTCGAATCCTTGTTTGTTCATCTCAAATCGGTTAGTATATGTTTGTTAATCGATTTCATGTTTCCGTAATATCTCGATTCAGGCTTGTGTATATGTTTGATGTGTGTTACTGCTGTGATTATAAGAGCATGATGACGGTATAGATTTCGATATGTATGATGTAGTCGGATATAAATAGTTCTATGCGAAACTTGATAGGATCGAATACTCGGTTCTGGATGTTGTTAATATGTTCTGATTCTGATTACACATTGGTATCTTGATAGGGATTGACGATATGATATTGTATGTTGATCCATATGTTGTACACTTAAACTAGGGTTTATGCTAGACGATGATTCTTTGATGATTGAGTATGATGATTCTATGAGCACATTGATCTCCATATGATTTCTGTTATTGTTGACGGCTGCTAAAATGATTAGGGTTTCTGTGTTGATTGTATCTGCTGTAACTGATGTCTGCGAAACAGACATCCGACGAAACAGGACTCCCGGCGAAACAGAATGTGTTTCGCCAAGAGTCATCGACGAATTAGAATCCTGTTTCGCCAAACAAGGCCACGACGAAACTGAATGTGTTTCGCCAATTATCTGTGTTTCGCCATTATCTGTGTTTCGTCAGCATGTGTGTTTCGCCGGATAGCTGATATGTGCTGTAACTTGAGTTAATTCTGTTAAGTGTTAACTGGAATATTTAACAGCTGTTATATGTTAAACATGATTTGTATGATTGTGATTACGTGTTACATGCTTATACATGAACAACTGAAACACAAACTGATTTCACATACGTGCATACTTTAGGACGTGATTGATTACTTGCGAGCATACACGTAGCATACCGAGCAAAACAAGGTGAGTTCACACACTTTCTAAGGCATGGGATTCCCGGTGGTTGGGAATGGGTTAAAGAAATTAAACGGAACCTACATATCCTCCTTGGGTAGGATATGTACCGCCATCCTCCATGGGTAGGATGCCAATATTAATCCTGCGTATTCTCCTTGGGTAGAATACGTACGTTCGTCCTCCTTGGGTAGGACAACAACCTTAACTATACTAAAACGATCTTCGCAAACATGCCTGGAATGGCCGCGAACTATACTAGAACGATCTTCGCAAACATGCCTGGAATGGCCGCGAACTATACTTATACTATTCTTCGCAAACATGCCTGGAATGGCCGCGATACTTATACTGTTCTTCGCAAACATGCCTGGAATGGCCGCGATACTTATACTGTTCTTCGCAAACATGCCTGGAGGGCCGCGATACAAATAAAACTAATCTACAATACATGGGAAACCCCCACTAATCTTCGCAAACATGCCTGGAGGGCCGCGATGTAATTGATAACGATACATGGGTTACTAAACAAACAAACGATTTATGAAACGAACATTATTACTAAACAACCCACTGTGAACTCGCTCAACTAGTTGTTGACTCTCTGTTACATGCCTTGCAGGTCGTTAGGTACACTTGGAGTTTGCACTGGGAGGCGCGGTCGTTGTGGACAAGGATCATGAATGCTTTGTTAAACGTTTATGACATTACATACTTATACTCATGTTGGGTTACTTTTATGCTTCCGCTAAACGTTGATATTATACTTATGTTTTGAAACACCTTTCATATTGGTTTGGTTGAATTACATCTACTTTTACTTATTACTTAAATGTTCAATATGATTGGTGGCTTGATCCTGGTCATGTCACGCCTCCAAGCGGTGGTGCTCCGCGTGTGGATTTTGGGGGTGTGACAAGCTAAATGTCAAAGATTGAACCAGATATCTCAGATTCCAGCATATCGAGAGGGGGAGTCTGTGAAAGGGGGAGTCTGGATTAACATTCAAAGGGAAGAAAGAAGTTAGAGCCAGGAGGACAAGATCCTGAAACCTGTGAAGATAGAGTGTTTATGATGAAATGACAGAGAGTTAGAGAAAAGACTAAGACTGAAGACTCAGAAGCTGAAGACTACGTCAACATCCAAGGGGGAGTCTGTTGATGCACAGAATGTCTGTTGACTGCATCTTCATCAAGTCTTAAATCAAGAAAGTCAAGATTGGATCTTAAAAGTCAAGATTAGGGTTTTAGAGTTAATTTCGCTTTAATGTACATGTTATTTAGGGTGATTTCGCTTCAATGGTCAGTAGGTGATTCCACTTCAATGTACATAAGGTGATTTCGCTTCAGTGTCATGGACACATAAGCGAAATCAGCCTATCTATAAATACCTCATGTGTGTGACCATTGAAGGGAGACCTGATCATTAGCATTGTAACCGAACTCTGTCAAAATTGTTTCAGAAAGCTAATAAAGTGAAGGAATTGAATAGGAAAGCTGTTGTAACGTTGCGTATACTGATTCCGCCTTTATACGTGATGATGAACTTGCTCAACTGATCGTTTAGGGTCACGACACGGTCCAACAATAGGGCCTGATTTTGGGCTCTACACGGCCCGCGTAAGGTGTAGCCCAGGGGCTACGCGGCCCGCCTTGTAGGTGGCTAGGGTTGTAGCTAATCTGGGTCATTGCATAGGGTCGACGGGTGTTGGGCCACGTAGCAGCACCGGGCTGCGCCATATTTCGATATCTCGCGGCCCGCGTAAGATCCCTAAGGGGTCTACGCGCCCCGCGTCAAACCTAAAAATTTGATTTTTAATAATATTAAAGGTATTCGGGGTCCGTTTTCATGTATGGGGTGTTTTTAGGGACATATTGGGATATTTTAAATATTTTTAGGGTGTCGGAAAATTTATATGGGTGTCGGTTTTCTTTAGAGTTGTTATATCCTCCCCACCTTGTTTTAGAGCTCGTCCTCGAGATCTACTGGAACAGGTGTGGATATTTCCTTTGCATTTCCAATTCAAGCTCCTGTTTGTATTATGGTCCTCTTTTGGAGTCCCACTTCACTTTGACCAGAACTAATCTCTTGTGCTTAAGATTCTTAATCTTCCTGTCTTCAATCTGTAGAGGCCTCTCTACAAACTTAAGTTGTTCATTTACCTCTATATCCCAAGAGGTACCATTAATGATTCATCGGCTAAGCATTTCTTGAGATTTGATACATGAAATACATCATGTATTCATGCCATTTCCTCTGGCAGTTGTAGATGATAGGCTGCATGTCCTATTCTTCTAATAATCTCAAAAGGTCCAACATACCTCGGACTTAGCTTTCCTCTTTTGATGAATCTTATCAGTCCTTTCCAAGGAGAGACTTTCAACAACATTTATCTCCTACTTGGAATTCCAATGGTTTACGTCGGTTATCAGCATAGCTCTTCTGACGATCACGTGCTGCTTTCAATCGTTCCTTGACTTAAATGATCTTGTCGGTTGTTTCCTGCACTATCTCAGGTCCAGATAGTTGCTTTTCCCCAATTTCTGCCCAACAAACTGGGGTTCGGCACTTTCGTCCATAAAGTGCTTCGAATGGTGCAGCATTGATACTTGTGTGAAAACTGTTATTATAAGAAAATTCTATTAAAAGTAAGTGATCGTCCCAATTATCTCCGAAATCAATTACACAAGCTCTAAGCATGTCTTCCATTGTCTGAATTGTCCTTTCGCTTTGTCCGTCTGTTTGAGGATGATAAGTTGTGCTTAGATTTAGTTTGGTTCCCATTGCTTTTTGGAAACTTGCCCAAAAATGAGAGGTAAAATGACTGGCCCTATCAGAAAAAATTGATAAAGGAATTCCATGTAATGAAACGATTTCATTTACATATAATTTAGCTAACTGTTCCATATTGAAAGTTTCCTTCATTGGTAGGAAATGAGCTGACTTGGTTAGCCTATCTACAATCACCCAGATTGTATCATTACCTTTCCTTATGTTGGGTAATTGTAACACCCTTAAATTTTTACTTGAATTAATCACTAATTTTATACATTTTTATACCAAAAGATATTAAATTAACATAAGTTTCATATGTAGCATAAACCTTAGTCAATTAATGACTAAGTTGGAACATTTAAAATTGTTTAAGAAATTGTTTACAACCCATGAACAAAGTCTAAGTATGATTAAAACATTGCGGAAGCTTCAAAAATCGTGTTCGGTTCTTCATCCTTCATTTGCTTGACCGCCATCCGTAAGATCCACCTAGTTACCTATGGCCAAAACCTTTAAAACATTAGTTCTGACATTGTTATATAGTACATAAATACAAGTTCCAACATTAAAATTCAAATAACAAAATACTGGTTTGTTTTATGGTTCCACCGTAACTTACGGTGTCACCGTAAGTTACGGTTGGTTTTGGAATTTCCTGGATCACCGTAAACCAGGAGAAATCTACCGTAAACATCTGACCCCTACCGTAAGTTACGGTACTACCGTAACTTACGGTAGTTCCTGGAAATCCATAATTCGTTTGTTTTGTTCATTGTACTCAAACCCAACTCTCGGATTTCGCTTTTCTAACAAACCAATTCATTAAATTCTCGTATTTCTAACATGTTATATATTAACCTATATCAAAGATCAATCCATCATATCTTGGAACATTAACCATGCTTTACTTGATTATTCGACCCGTTGGCTCGACTAAGGAATCCTCCCATATGACGACTACCAACGAGTTCCAACCAAATTTGACCAATCATTCAATATAGCGACTTCACCGCTAATTTTAAACAACTCTTATTCAAAAATTCAATTACGCATTATATAATCATCAAAATCTACTTAGTGTAACGGGTCAAGTTACATACCTTAGTGTACGCCCTTCAACCGCAAATCACTACCAGCTTGTCCACTTGACGTTCCGGTATCCTTTCCTATAGAGTTCAATTCAAGACATGTTTAGAACTCTATTTAAACCTTACTTCGCATAATACACCGAAACATCATAATTATGCGTTAAATCTTTAAATTTCTAATTTAAGCCTTCTTTGAGGCATTTTCACAAACACCTTAAGGGCAGATTTTTCACATGATTATATGACAAGTTTATAGCTTATCATTTAGCCCTAATTTCACCTCAATCAACATTTTACGTGATTGTTAGCCTCTAGATTTCTGAAATCACTTCCAAATTGTCAATTTACACAAGATTAACACCCACTATCCTAGTGTTCATCAATTAACACATAACCCATTAATCACCTACAGTGGTGATCATAGTTTCCACTAAAATTTTACATGATTTCAGCTTGTGTTTGTTTAGGGTTTGTCCCTAGACACTATAGTTGTTCTTAAATCATCACAACATAAACATGCAACCCTAATTTCAGATTTTCCCAATTTCATGAGAATTTCAAATTAAGAGTTTTCACTAAATTTTACATACCTTGTAATCCTCTTGCGATGAGGATCACGATTCTAAGCTCGGATTTTCGTTTGGACCAGATTTGCACCTCCAATTTGAGAGTTTTAGTAGAATTCTTAGGTTTTTGGAAGTGGGGTGTCGCCCCCTGATGTTCTGATCGACCAGACACCTCCTTGTGGGGTGTTTGGTGTGTTTTATTAATTTAATTAAGATAAAGTTTTAATTTTTACAACTTAGGTCCCTCCATTTTGATCAACATTTAGTTTAGTTGATTTTAACCCTAATATAGGTTATTTCTAACTTGTAACTAACTAGGTTAGAATTCCTAGTTGGTAAATTCTCATTTATTTATACTTTATAATTCTAATATAAAGTTTTATATTTTTCGGGGTGTTACAAGTCCACCCCCCTTAAAAGGGTTTCGTCCTTGAAACCGAAGTACGTACCAAATAATGTAGGGTGAAGACGTCGCATCTCCTCTTCGGACTCCCACGTAGTGTCCGAACCTTTCCTATGCTCCCATTTGACTTTGACTTGGTCAATTTGTTTATTTCGTAAAAGTTTGACCTTTCGGTCTAAAATCTCCACCGGTCTCACCGCATAATTCAGACTATTATCCACTTCGATATCATCGTAATGGATATAGGCCGTTTCGTCTGCTAGGCACTTTCTTAATTGTGACACGTGGAACGTGCCATGGATCCCACTTAGTTCCTCCGGTAGCTCAAGGCGGTAAGCTACCTTGCCAACTCTTCCGATAATTTTAAATGGCCCAATAAACCTCGGGCTTAGCTTCCCCCTTTTTCTGAATCTAATAACGCCCTTCCATGGGGAAACTTTCAGCATGACCATGTCACCAACCTGGAATTCGATTGGCCTATTCCTTTTATCAGCATACGCCTTTTGCCTGTCTTGAGCTGCTTTCAAGTGTGCCCGAACTATATCGATCTTTTCATTCGTGGCTCGTACTATATCTTGATGAGCGAGTTCACGTGGACCCACTTCACCCCAACATACCGGGGTTCGACACTTCCTACCATAAAGCATTTCGTACGGTGCCATCTTAATACTAGATTAGTAGCTGTTATTATACGAAAACTCGACTAACGGTAGGTGAACATCCCAACTTCCTCCAAAGTCGATTATACATGCCCGTAGCATATCCCCCAATGTTTGTATCGTTCTTTCACTCTGTCCATCCGTTTGAGGATGGTACACAGTGCTAATGAACAATTTGGTTCCCATTTGCTCTTGGAAATATCGCCAGAAATTTGAAGTAAACCGGGTATCCCTATCAGACACGATGGATACCGGCACCCCATGACGTGCTATTATTTCATTAGTGTAAACTTCTGACATCTTTTCTGACGTATAAGTCTCACGAATCGGAATGAAGTGAGCACTTTTCGTCAATCTATCCACCACTACCCAAATGGCATCGAAACCACGACTCGTCTTAGGCAACTTGGTTAATAGGTCCATTGTAATATGTTCCCATTTCCAAACCGGAATTTCTAACGGTTGGAGTTTGCCATATGGTTTCTGGTGCTCCGCCTTGACTTGTAAACATGTCAAGCATTTTTCCACATACTTCGCCACATCCCTCTTCATTCCGGGCCACCAATAATTTTGTTTCAAATCATTGTACATCTTGGTCGAACCCGGATGAATTGAATAACGGGATTTATGAGCTTCATTAAGTAGAAGCGCCTTCACTCCACAAGTATGTGGGACCCATATCCTTCCAGATCGAGTCTTCAACCCGTGATTCCCATCAGACAAATCTTTCAATTGACCGATTATTCTTTCTTTCTTCCAATTCTCTTCTTTTACTGCTTCTAACTGCGCCTCTCGAATACGTTCAAGTATACCCGAGGTCACCACGAGTTGCATCGACCTCACTCGTATTGGGACGTAGTCCGCTTTTCTGCTCAGAGCATCCGCTACCACATTTGCCTTTCCGGGGTGGTAATGTATTTCACAGTCGAAATCTTTCACCGTTTCTAGCCATCGCCTTTGTCGCATATTTAACTCCTTCTGATCGAAGAAGTATTTCAAGCTCTTGTGGTCGGTGAATATGGTGCACTTTACCCCATATAAGTAGTGCCTCCATATTTTTAATGCAAATACCACCGCAGCCAACTCGAGATCGTGCGTGGGATATTTCTTCTCGTGTATTTTCAATTGTCTCGAGGCATAGGCTATTACCTTGCCCCGTTGCATCAACACACAACCGAGCCCCGATAGTGAAGCATCAGAATAAACCACCATGTCTTCGACTCCGTCCGGCAATGTCAGTACCGGAGCTTGAGTTAACTTTTCTTTTAGCGTTTGAAACGCTTTTTCTTGATCGACACCCCAAATAAACTTTTCTTTCTTTTGGGTTAGCTTTGTTAGCGGTGACGCAATCTTGAAGAAATCTTGAATAAATCTCCTATAGTATCCCGCAAGCTCCAAAAAGCTTCTAATTTCATAAGGGTTCTTCGGGGGATTCCATTTTGACACAGCCTCTATCTTTGACGGATCCACCAAAACTCCGTCGGCACTTATGACATGGCCAAGAAATTGTACCTCTCGTAACCAAAAGGCACATTTAGAGAATTTTGCATATAACTTCTCTCGTCTAAGTGTCTCTAACACTTCTTGTAAGTGGTGTGCGTGTTCAGCTTCACTTTTCGAATACACCAAGATATCATCGATAAACACGATGACCGACTTATCCAACATTGGCTTGCAAACCCGGTTCATGAGGTCCATGAAAGCCGCGGGTGCGTTTGTTAGCCCAAATGACATCACGAGGAATTCGTAATGTCCGTATCTCGTGCGGAAAGCCGTCTTCGGCACATCTTCTTCTTTAACCTTTAGTTGGTGATACCCCGATCTAAGGTCAGTTTTTTAAAACCAGTTCGCACCTTGTGGTTGGTCGAATAAATCATCTATCCTCGGGAGCGGGTATCGGTTCTTTACCGTGAGTTTGTTTAACTCCCGGTAATCGATACACATGCGCATGCTCCCGTCTTTCTTTCTCACGAACAACACCGGTGCGCCCCAAGGAGATACACTCGGCCTTATGAATCCCTTGTCAAGCAGGTCTTGGATTTGGGACATCAACTCTTGTAATTCCGACGGTGCAAGTCGGTACGGGGCTTTTGCTACGGGTTTTGCGCCCGGAATCAATTCGATCCCGAACTCTATTTCCCGTTCAGGCGGTATCCCCGGTAAATCTTCCGGAAACACATCTTCATAATCTCGTACTACCGGTACATCTCCAATCTTTCGTGATTCTTTTTCGGGCTCGTTAGCGTATATCATGAATGCCTTGCATCCTCGCTTCATAAGCTTGTGAGCTTTCAACATTGAGCATACTATGGGGTTGCCTCCTTTTTCGCCATAAATGGTGACGTGTTTCCCACTCGGAGATGTTAGTTTTATCTCTTTACGAAAACACACAACCTTTGCATGGTGTTGAGATAGCCAATCCATCCCAACGACTACTTGAAATTCTCCCATTGACATCGGGATTAGGTTTATCAAATATTCTTCGTCATCAATGCTCGGTTTACAGTTTTTACATACATCACAAACCATAAAGCTCTTGTTATTACCTATCTCTACTTCTAAGGGCACAGGTAATTTTGTTAGAACAAATGAAGGATGTCGAATAAATCCATATGAAACAAAGGATTTATTCGCACCCGTATCAAATAACACGCGTGCAGGAATCGAATTTATAGCAAATATACCTGAGACCACGTCAGGTTCAACCTTTGCTTCTGCGGCGGTTAGTTGAAAAGATCTTGCTTTTGCTTTTGGGGCTTCACCTTTCGGGTCCTGCCCATCCTTCTTTCCAACCAGTTCCGGGCATTCTGACTTTTTGTGACCCGTTCGATAACAATTGTAACAAACCGTCACTTTCTCCGGGCACGATATAGCCATATGTCCCTTTTTTTGCATATGGGACAAGGCTTATCCTTGTAACGGCATTCGCCTTTATGACCCTTTCTGCATATTCTGCAACTTGGCGACCCGCCTTTCGTATCAAATTTCTTTGCGGTTTCGTTTGTTCGTGCCTTCTTCGTAGGGCTTGGGTTTATATCTTGTGCTTTCCGTTCACCCCTTTCAATGCTCTTTTTCAGTTCGATCTCCCTTTCCCGAGCAGCATTTATGATCTCGGTAAGGGTCTCGTATTTGGAAGGGGTGATAAATTCCCTATACTCAGCACTCAACATGTTATGGTAGTAGTATATCTTTTGTTCTTCATTCTCACTAGATCATCGCAAAACTTCTTCTTATCAATAAACGTTGCCGTAATCTTGTCTATGGTCTCACTCTTGTGCCTAAGTTGCATGAACTCCTCCTTGATTTTATTCATAACCGCCTTGGGGCTATGATGCTTAAGAAATGGCGTCTTGAATTCTTCCCAAGTCATGACCTTAGCAGCTTCAATACCGATCTCTCTCTTTTTGTTATCCCACCAATCTTTCGCTTGACTCCTTAGTTGACCCGTACCATAGGCTACGTAGTCATCTTCGTCACAATGGGTCCTCTCGAATACCCCTTCGATATCACTTAGCCATCGTTGGCACACTATTGGGTCATCCTCCCCATTATATATTGGTGGTTTACAGGCAATGAATTCCTTCTATGAACAAGGCTTTCGTCCACCATGCTTTTCCTTTGCTAAATTTGAATCATCTTCCAATTTCTTGATTCTCTCTTCTACTATTGATAAAACTGTGTTTTGAATTTTATCAATAAAGCCCGACAAACTGTTTTCGATCGCCTTTCCAACCTCTTCGGCAATCACTTCCCTCATTTGTTCGGTGACTCTTGGCACCGCATCATCATTACCTCCATCTGCCATCTCTATTTCTGAAATGTTTACATAGGTTGTTAAACATTCCATTTATAACACATGTTTTACTTGTTTTGATTCAATCAAGTTCATAACTTGATTTAATCGTTCTTGTTTTGATTCAATCAAGTTCGTAACTTGATTTGATCGTTCTTGTTTTGATTCGATCAAGTTCATAACTTGATTTAATCGTTCTTGTTTCATGCATTTCTTGTATTTGAGTGAGCTTACACACTCTTTTCATGCATATTTGTTCGTTTCTCATTCTTTACATAATACATAATTTATTAACAAAATAATTTAATTCTTACCGGATGATCGATCAAGCTTGAACCGAACACTTATTGACAACCTTGAGCTCTGATTACCAACTTGTAACACCCTTAAATTTTTACTTGAATTAATCACTAATTTTATACATTTTTATACCAAAAGATATTAAATTAACATAAGTTTCATATGTAGCATAAACCTTAGTCAATTAATGACTAAGTTGGAACATTTAAAATTGTTTAAGAAATTGTTTACAACCCATGAACAAAGTCTAAGTATGATTAAAACATTGCGGAAGCTTCAAAAATCGTGTTCGGTTCTTCATCCTTCATTTGCTTGACCGCCATCCGTAAGATCCACCTAGTTACCTATGGCCAAAACCTTTAAAACATTAGTTCTGACATTGTTATATAGTACATAAATACAAGTTCCAACATTAAAATTCAAATAACAAAATACTGGTTTGTTTTCTGGTTCCACCGTAACTTACGGTGTCACCGTAAGTTACGGTTGGTTTTGGAATTTCCTGGATCACCGTAAACCAGGAGAAATCTACCGTAAACATCTGACCCCTACCGTAAGTTACGGTACTACCGTAACTTACGGTAGTTCCTGGAAATCCATAATTCGTTTGTTTTGTTCATTGTACACAAACCCAACTCTCGGATTTCGCTTTTCTAACAAACCAATTCATTAAATTCTCGTATTTCTAACATGTTATATATTAACCTATATCAAAGATCAATCCATCATATCTTGGAACATTAACCATGCTTTACTTGATTATTCGACCCGTTGGCTCGACTAAGGAATCCTCCCATATGACGACTACCAACGAGTTCCAACCAAATTTGACCAATCATTCAATATAGCGACTTCACCGCTAATTTTAAACAACTCTTATTCAAAAATTCAATTACGCATTATATAATCATCAAAATCTACTTAGTGTAACGGGTCAAGTTACATACCTTAGTGTACGCCCTTCAACCGCAAATCACTACCAGCTTGTCCACTTGACGTTCTGGTATCCTTTCCTATAGAGTTCAATTCAAGACATGTTTAGAACTCTATTTAAACCTTACTTCGCATAATACACCGAAACATCATAATTATGCGTTAAATCTTTAAATTTCTAATTTAAGCCTTCTTTGAGGCATTTTCACAAACACCTTAAGGGCAGATTTTTCACATGATTATATGACAAGTTTATAGCTTATCATTTAGCCCTATTTCACCTCAATCAACATTTTACGTGATTGTTAGCCTCTAGATTTCTGAAATCACTTCCAAATTGTCAATTTACACAAGATTAACACCCACTATCCTAGTGTTCATCAATTAACGCATAACCCATTAATCACCTACAGTGGTGATCATAGTTTCCACTAAAATTTTACATGATTTCAGCTTGTGTTTGTTTAGGGTTTGTCCCTAGACACTATAGTTGTTCTTAAATCATCACAACATAAACATGCAACCCTAATTTCAGATTTTCCCAATTTCATGAGAATTTCAAATTAAGAGTTTTCACTAAATTTTACATACCTTGTAATCCTCTTGCGATGAGGATCACGATTCTAAGCTCGGATTTTCGTTTGGACCAGATTTGCACCTCCAATTTGAGAGTTTTAGTAGAATTCTTGGGTTTTTGGAAGTGGGGTGTCGCCCCCTGATGTTCTGATCGACCAGACACCTCCTTGTGGGGTGTTTGGTGTGTTTTATTAATTTAATTAAGATAAAGTTTTAATTTTTACAACTTAGGTCCCTCCATTTTGATCAACATTTAGTTTAGTTGATTTTAACCCTAATATAGGTTATTTCTAACTTGTAACTAACTAGGTTAGAATTCCTAGTTGGTAAATTCTCATTTGTTTATACTTTATAATTCTAATATAAAGTTTTATATTTTTCGGGGTGTTACAGTAATTTGGTAACAAAATCCATTGTTATCAATTCCCACTTCCATACTAGCATCTCCAATTGTTGCAGCAATCCTGAGGGTTTCTGGTGTTCAGCTTTAACTTGTGAACATGTTAAACATTTAGAAACATAGGCTGCTATATCCTTTTTCATTCCTATCCACCAAAAATTCTTTCTTAAATCCTGATACATTTTATCACTTCCTGGATGCATCGTATATTTGGACTTATGAGCTTCTTCTAATATACGATGACGCAGGTTCCCTAATTTTGGTATCCACATTCTCTTTTTATGAAATCTCTAAATTCCATATGTTCCTTGTTCTAATTCCTTAATCATTCCTTTTAATTTTTCAGTATCATCCTTGATTACTGATTCTTGTGCTTTTCTAATTTGATCATTTAAATCCACTTGTAGATTTAATTTAAGAGAACATACCATTTTTGGCTTTTCGTGATACTTTCGGCTTAAAGCATCAGCCACTACATTGGCTTTTCCTGCATGATACTGGATTTATCATATTCACTAAGAATTTCCATCCAGCGTCTTTGTCTCAAATTTTAATCTTTTTGCTCGAAAACATACCTTAAACTTTTATGATCAGTGAATATGGTAAACTTACTACCATAAAGGTAATGTCTCCAAATCTTAAGGGCAAAAATTATAGCTCCTAATTCCAAATCATGGGTTGAATAATTCTCTTCATGATTCTTAAGCTGTCTAGATGCGTAAGCTATAACATTTTGACGATGCATTAATACACATCCATAACCTAACTTAGAGGCATCACAATATACTACAAAATCTTTAGTTCCCTCTGGTAATGCTAGTATGGGTGCGTGGGTTAATCTTTGCTTAAGAATTCTAAATGCTTCTACTTGTTTTGGTCCCCATTCAAACTTAATGGATTTGCAGGTTAGCTTGGTTAAGGGAATGGCTATTCTAGAAAAATCTCGAATAAATCTCCTATAATATCCGGCCAATCCTAAGAAACTTCTAACCTCGGTTGGTGACTCAGGGGTTTTCCATTTGGTAATCACCTCGATTTTTGTTGGATCCACATGGATTCCTTCATGGTTGACTAAATGTCCAAGAAACTGTACCTGCTCTAGCCAAAACTCGCACTTTGAAAACTTAGCATAAAGCTTTTGCTTTCTTAATAAGCTTAGAAGTGCATGCAAATGCTTTGCATGATCTTTCTTACTTTTAGAATAGATGAGAATATCATCAATAAAAACAATTATGAATTTATCCAAATATGGCTTACATATTCGGTTCATCATGTCCATGAATGCAGCTGGGGCATTGATTAAACCAAATGTCATGACAGTAAATTCATAATGGCCATACCTTGTTTTGAATGCGGTCTTAGGAATGTCCTCTTCCTGTACCTTTAATTGGTGATATCCTGACCTTAAATCGATTTTAGAGAAAAATCAAGCTCCTTGAAGTTGATCGAACAGATCATCGATTCTCGGTAACGGGTATCGATTCTTAATTGTGACCTTGTTCAATTCACGGTAGTCAATACACATACGCATTGATCCGTCCTTCTTTTTAACGAATAAAATCGGTGCTCCCCATGGCGATGAGCTTGGTTGTATGAATCCCTTCTCTAATAATTTGTCTAATTGCTTTTTAAGTTCCTGCATTTTGGCGGGTGCCAAACGGTAGTGTGCTTTGGCAATTGGTGTTGTTCCTGGCAATAGGTGGATTCTAAATTCAATTTCCCTGTCTGGTGGTAGTCCTGGCAATTCTTCTGGAAAGATATCTGAAAACTGAGACACTACTGGAATGTCTTTTAGTTCTTTTCCTTTAGTGTTAGTGATTATGGAAATCAAATACACTATAGATCTTTTTCTTATATAACTTGCAGTTTTCATCACAGAGATGAATTTTGTAGATCTAGATGGCTTATCTCCTTTAATTGTGATCTTTTCACCTCTTGGTGAATTTACTTGAATTGACTTTTGATCACATAAAATACTGGCTTTATTGGCTATTAACCAATCCATTCCTAATACGACATCAAATCCTGCCAGATTCATGGGATAAAGGTTTGCCATAAACTTTTGATTTAAAAATTCTATTCTTGCTCCCTGCAAGATTTCAGAAATCCTAACCGTTTCTCCATTCGCTGTCTCGACTAGACATTCTTGTGAGAGTTTAGTTAATGGTTGATTAAGAAGTTTGCAAAATGAAGTATTAATAAAACTTTGTTTTGCACCAGAGTCAAATAATACTTTAGCAAAAACATCATTAACTAAAAACGTACCGGCTATTACGTCCGGAATCATTTTGGCTTCATCTGCAGTCAGAACAAACGCTCTAGCATTTTTAGTGTTCTTGTTGTTCGCAGGTGGAGCTAGTTTCGGACAGTTCGGCTTGATGTGACCTTTTTCTACACAGTTGAAGCATAGTCCACTACTGGATTTTCTCCTGCAATCTTCTTCCTTGTGTCCTGGCATCTTGCAAAAATTGCAGTGAGTGGAGCATTTTCCCGAATGCTTCTTCTTGCAGGCCTTGTAGTATGGTGCAGAGGTAGAACCTATATTCTTACGGTTGGAATTCCCAGAACGGAATTCTTGGGTAAGCCTTTGAGCTAGGTTTCTCCTCTGGTCTTCTTCTCTAGTACGGATTAATTCATCTGTCAAGGTATTTGCTAGTTCTACAGCTTCTTCTATAGTTTGAGGTCTAGCTGCCTTGACTACATGCCTAATCTCTCCAATTAATCCCCAGATGTAACGGGAGATTAATACCGGTTCAGGTGATGCAAGGGTTGGTACTATCTAGCATATTCAAAGAATGTGGTAGTATACCCCTTACTATCTACCCCGGTCATCCTAAGGTTCAGAAACTTATTTGCTATCTGTTCCTTTTCATTGGGATGGCAGAATTTCCTTTCTACCATATTCTTAAATTCCTCCCATTCCATGTTGTAAACCCTATCGCTTCCTCTTGACTGGAGGATAGGGTTCCACCATTCTAAGGCTGAGTTTTTAAACATATTAGAAGCAAACATTATCTTGTCTTCTTCAGCACACTTGCTTATCTTTAAAACAGCCTCAGTCTTTTCTATCCAGCGTAGGGCTGCAATGGGTCCTTCATTGCCCGAGAATTCTATTGGTTTGCAGGACCAGAATTCTTTGTAAGAACAACCATAAGGCATGGTTCTTCTTCTTTTGGGAATGGGCACTTGAAGTACGGGTCCATTGTTTACACTGTGTTCTGGTTCAGAGGGTCGCTTACTGCTATGCTTACTTTTATTATCCGCTTCCTTAACAGTTTGGATAATAAATGGCATTGCATCTATGATTCCTTGTACCACTATGTGTTGGATGGCACTATTATCCACTTGATTTCCATTGTTATTGTTGTTCGGATTCTCATTATTCAGATTATCGTTATTCGGGTGGTTATCACTTTGGTTTTCCTGGTTCACTTCATTGTCCATCTGAATTTTAGACATTTACCACGCATTAATAATCACAAAATAATGTTTAATATTGTCAATCACATGACACGCACTTTGGTCAAAAGCGTCGATCATTGCGACTTTACTCTATTCATATAATATGCATCTATTACACACCAGTACTGAAATTAAAATTACAATACCGACTGAAATTTAAAGTTACACTACTAGTAATAGGCATCAGTAGTTTTTTTTTATACACATACACACATATTTTATTATTATATTATATTATTATTATAACCTTTTCCACCATCACTTCTACGGATATGGATTCATCCAAAAATCCATATTGCGCTCGTCGTACTTCCAGACGAGTCGCTCTCCCACCTGTCTCATCCTTTCACTATTCTCTAAAATTTCCTCACCAAATGTCCTAAGTTCTTGTACGTTTTCTGCACTCATTGGGGGTGCAGGTTCTAGGACTGGGTTCGGAAACTGGGGTGCGGGTTCCTGGTACGGAGGTGTAGGTGCCTGGTATGGGTAAGGATTTTCTAGAATCTCCCTAATGAATACATCATTATCGTAATAGGGATCTAGAGGATCTAACCCTGGGTAGGCTCCTAGGTTCTGCATGGGCATGTCTTCGTGTATCGGGTAACGTTGCACATAGTCCCTATTGCCGTCCCACCATGGGTCGTAATTTGGGTCTAAGGGATTTGGTGCAGGTACCCTAGGTATCTCCTCCGGGTTAAAATCATGCATTTCTACTTGATTTTCGGGGTTTTCTATCTCCATCGGTTGGTCAGGAATTGGTGGTTGTGGTTGGGGTGCTATCATTTGTTCCAGGTTAGGGTCAGCTACAGTGGTTGCTAAGATGTGAATGTTGGCTATACCCCTATTAATCATTTCCTGGGCATAGGCATCGGTTTCTCTTTTGGCTGCTGCTAGTGCTCTCTGGTCTTGTAACTTTTTCATACACTTTCTACGCTCATGTGCTCCCCTACTGAACCATCCCCTCTTTTTATGAGGAAATGGCTCTTCAGACTGAGCCTTAAATACGAATATTCCTTCTTCCGTATCAGCGGAGTACCCAGAGAGGGCAGGCTGAGAAGAGGCACCTTCGCTTCTAGGCGAACCAGACAATTGACGGTACGCGTCAGATGGTCCTTGGTCGCTCATACTGTAAACTAACAAATAGTCAAATAACACATAACAAGAAAATACAATTATACACGCAGTTCTGTAATTTATTTCCTAACACTTTAAATTTTGGTGTCAGCAGAACACTTCTGTGGCTGAATCAGTGGCTTAGCTCTAATACCACCTTCTGTCGCAACCCCTGTCCCCCTGTACAAACCCGGGAACGGGCGGCCGCGGCCAGTTTTGGTGGTATCTGGTATTGTCTAATTTTGGCAGCGGAATTTTCATCAGGCCCGTAGTTAGGAAATATTTTATCAGAGTAAAATACCACATTTTCATAATATTAAACACATGGGATAAAACCCAAGTTTTAAGTACACACATTTTCATAGGAATAAATCCTATTTTTATTTAATAAAAACATCTATTTCTTTTTAGGTAACTTTATTGCCACTTTTCCAAGCCTTCAGTGCTGTCCAGCTGGCTTCTATTTGGCTTTCACATTTTGTTACCTAAACGCGTTTAAAAACATTTTGTTAGTGGGAAATACTGGTGAGTGAATCCCAGTTTAATCAAGTTTTAATAAAAACCATTGTACAGTATTGAGGGGGATCTCGCAATTACATTTGTTTCCAAGTCATATCAATTACCACCCACGGTACTGTCAGACCCGACTTGTGGAAAAGTTACTCCTCGCAAGGCAGTAACTAATTTTGTATACAAAACCCCAACATACCGACGATAATTGTATCCTTACAAATACTCAATAACTGTTTAATATATAATTAATTAAGTGAGGTTTTGTAAAAACAATTTACAAAAAGGAGATTACTCACATTGCTGTCTTAGATTATCCTTTAGGGTTTCCTGGTGACAATCTATAATTTACACAAATGCACACGTGTTAGTATAATAACCCATTTTAACATTAGTAATACCCTCCCCGAGACGGCATTCCAACGACTACGTCGGGCAGAACCACGACGGCCGTTACGGAACCCTAGATCAATCGGCCAGAGTATCTAATACGTATCCAGGGGTTATGATACTTACAACGGAGCAGAACTTCGCTATTTATGGGGATATTATACCCGAGTATAGCTTCTACTATTAAGAAATTGAGAGAGAAAGTTGAAATTTGAGCGACGTAAACTGAAGGCCCGATGCCCTCTTATATAGGGCCTGATTTTGGGCTCTACGCGGCCCGCGTAAGGTGTAGCCCATGGGCTATGCGGCCCGCCTAGTAGGTGGCTAGGGCTGTAGCTTATCCGGGTCATTGCATAGGGTCGACGGGTGTTGGGCCACGTGGCAGCACTGGGCTGCGCCATATTTTCGATCTCTCGCGGCCCGGGCAAGATCCCTAAGGGGTCTACGCGCCCCGTGTCAAACCCAAAATTTTGATTTTTAATTATTTTTAATAATATTAAAGGTATTCGGGGTCCGTTTTCACGTATGAGGTGTTTTTAGGGACATATTGGGATATTTTAAATATTTTTAGGGTGTCGGAAAATTTATCAGGGTGTCGGTTTTCTTTAGAGTTGTTATAGCTATTATCTGAACAATCTTGTATTTGATTATTAAACACTTTTATGTAATGAATGTTTATTTTTACTCCTTATACTTTTGCTGCATTATTATATTAATTTGTTATTGTAACTGGTATCCAACCGTCATGACTAAACCCTTCCGGGCCCACCGAAAATCGGGGTGTGACAAAGCCTATTGGTCTGAGTCAGCAGGGATACAGTCCCGCATGGCCGGTTTAAAGTTTTAACAGTAGTTTAGTTATAAGGGATTACAAGTCGTTATTACTTCCCCCGATTTGATGTTATCTGCCTTAAGGGAAGTCCTAATAAGCTTGAATCAGGTCCTCGCAGGATCTATACACTGAACGAGGCAAGAACTTTACCTAAACACCCTTCTAACCCCCTTCCAGTTAGTTAACGCGCTTTATATAGACCATAAAGACACGAATGGGTGAATCAACAAAAGATGAAGAAATGATTAAATATAGTTCACCTTTAATATAAAAAAACTAGTTATTAAAGTCATTAATACATACCCAAATAAAAAGTTGCCAAA
Source organism: Helianthus tuberosus (assembly GCA_030545235.1). Lineage (NCBI taxonomy): Eukaryota > Viridiplantae > Streptophyta > Magnoliopsida > Asterales > Asteraceae > Helianthus > Helianthus tuberosus. Next base: position 10,364 of record JARYGA010050264.1, on the reverse strand, counting down.
GATTAGAAATCAAAAGTAATACATAAAAGATTTGTCTTCACCAAGTGATGTAAGAGATTTAGCCAAACATGGCCTTTGATTGACAAGAACTCTTACGATCAATCTTGGATCCCGAGACTACTACACACTCTAAAAGATGAAAGATGGATGATGGTGGTGGGTGTTGGTGTTGTAGTGGTGGTGGACTGATGGCAAAGTGTGAGAGAAGTGGTTTGCCAAGGGATGGTTTGCAAGTGAGCTAAGCACCTCTATTTATAGTTGGAAACAGGAGACTCACACGGCCCCGTGCCTGGTGGGCACGACCCCGTGTCCTTCATTTTCTCTGTCTTCATTTAATGCTCTGTCAGCATTTCTGCACACACGGCCCCATGTGTCAACGGCACGACCCCGTGTCTTCTATGTTTGTTGTACGAACCTAGATTTGCGAATCTGAGAGTTGACCACGGCCCGTGCCGAGGTGACATGGCCCCATGTCCCTTGTCGTTTTCTATTTGTCTTTTTCTTGCGGGGAATCTTGACTGGGGCACGGCCCTGTGCCTAAGCTTCTGTTATTTTTGTTGTTTTGGATGTGGATGGGGGTTCAGCGAGTCGTGTCAATCCTTCTTCTTTGTATTTGTGTTGGTTTCTGCTGTTAATTTGTTCCTTTTGTTCGTTTAATCTCTTTTGATCCTGTAAATTAAAAGTAAACAAAGAAACATGTTTTTTCCAACATTAGTACCGAAAAAGGGTTGATTTTATGCCTTGTTTGATGTAATTTATATGTTGCATTTTACGCACATCAGCTATTAACTAGTACCCCGTTTGCCAAACCCAGCAACTAATCGGTATAATGCGTAGGGACTTTTCAGATAGAGTTTCGTTCAGTCTACTAAAGATATAAATACGGTATTTAATAGGCAATATTCCAACCCAGGAATATAGAGTAGTCCCAAATCCAAGGACAGTGTAGTTCCCAAACCCGGGAATGCATGCTTTTAATAAAAGTGAACTCACCTTAATTTAAGCTCGGTTAGATTTAGATGGAGAAATAATGAGGATGGTCAACCACGTTCTAGAATGCTTACCATTTAATTCGTTATGGTGTGTTCATGCAATACATGAAATTTTACATGCATCTAACACATAGCACGCAACACGTTGACACGTGAACATTTAACTGGATAGATACATGCACATCACCATAACATTCAACATGTTAAACAATTGTCACATTAGTATCAATCAAATTCAGGCATTCCATGATAATATAAGCAACATGCAAACACTTATAAATCAACTTGTCATAATTCTGCTTTGACTCCTAAAACTAGGCTGTTTTCGGTGATTTTATTAAAATAGTAAACAAGCTTCAAAATTACGAATATTTTATGTGACACGTATTTTGGTTGGCTAGGCTTTGTGTAAAATTCACAAGGCCTAACTCTTTATATAAAAATTATGAAAATTCACTTGCTAAGGAGTGGCCAGATTCATCATTTTCTGACCACAGCTTACGGCCCGATTAACCTGATTCCACTTGGAGATTCGTACAGACACCTAAGACCATCTACTGTATAAATTTCATGACTTAACTACAAGAATTCACCAAGATAAGACATAAAAAACAATACACAAATTTTGTAGAAAATTGCAGCTTTGACCACTGAGACAAATTAAATCTTTTGACTGACCAAACGAGGTCCAAAAATTATGAAACCAGCGCGGTTTGAATCGTATTTCAAAGTGGTTCACTTTAGACTTTAGAAAATCTCATTTTCCTTATGTGTTGACCCGTTTACAACCAACTAAAGTTGGGCTATAAACGTCAAACAGATTTCTGTTTCAGCTATAAATGTTTAAATGCGAGTTATTATGACCCCTTTAGCGTATTTTTGGCATCATACAACCTACAACATCATCTACAACAGGTTATAATTAGAAATCAGATTATACCTCAACAAATTCAACAAACATCAATCAAAACCACCAAGATTCAAACCAAGATCATGCAAGAATCGAAACCCTAGTGATTTATGCAAACATCTAAACGATCAAATCACCAAACTAACATGATTCCTAGCAAACTAAACTACAATCATCATGATACACATCAAGAACTCAAGTTACATAGAAAACGCAGTCATGATTTCATAATAATAGCAGCCGAAGATCATGCAAGAATGCTTGAAACTATAACAAAGACCAAGGTATGGTACCTAGTGATATGGAGTTCGATTGAGACCTGAAAACTGAAATAATTGAAGTCCTCTTGCTCCTATTCTTCGTCGATCAGTAGGGAAAGGGAGAGAGAGAGAGAGAGCAAAAGTTTGCACTAGGGTTATGGGTTTAGGGGGGATCGCATGCACGATATAAGGGGTAGGGGTGTTTGGGCGGTTTGGGTTTGAAGTGGGTCGCAAGGCATTGGGCCGAAAAGTGGGGTGGGTGTGGGCCGCAAGTTAGAGGGATGAGGGTGGCGGTTTGGGTTGAGTTTGGGCCATACACATGGACCGCAAGGAGGGGTGTAGAGTTGGGCTTCGCGTTACGTGGGTTTGGGTTGGGTCGCGTAACGAGTTCAAGTTTCGAAATATAAATATATCGTATATAAATATTTCAGGTTTAGATTTATATATGTATACACACACACACTTAAGTATGTTTGGTTAAATCGTACAACACGAGAAATATAAAACGTAATGAACATAAATGAATAATCGCGAAGGTGAACAGTGTTAACCTCGAAAAGTACGGGTTGTCACAAAAATTATAGTCCGTTAAAAAGTAACTCACATCATAAACAAGTTTCCAAAGCTAAAACACCTATAAAAAGCATATTTAATTTGTAGATATAAAAAGAAACTTTCAGGTATAACTAAGTAAAATCAATAAAATCTTCTTTTATGCTAAAATCACACTAAACTTTCTCACCCATTTACAATATGAGGATTTGAGCCTTATGGGCATACCCCAAATATAAATATATACGCTCCTTCAATTGTTTCATTTTATGAGTGTTTTAGTCGGACGTTCCTAGAAAATTTAGAACTTGAAACCACAGGGTGACTAATTACAGGGAAATACAAGTTTTGTGGTGTAACACAAAAAGTCTTTGAAATAAGGAGGCAAAGTGAAAAGTGACCCAAACCGTAGAGAGGCAAATTGTAGTTTACTCAATATTTTATTTTATTTTGAACTCTTGTACAACGGTTGGAATGGGACGAGGCACCCTATTTTCCCTCTCGGGCGCTTGTTATCGACTTAACGGATCACAGGGCAACGCTCCTCATCAGGGCCGGCCCTGAGAATTTATGTACCATGTTCGAGCTAGAAAAAACGTGTCCTTAGGTCTTAACTAAATAAAAAATTTAAACTAGTTTTTCATACAACTTTAAACCGTTGACAAAAATTTGTTTCCTCTTTTGACATTTTTGCCATCCGGATGCTTGTTTAGGAGCCATTAACGCCTAAATAATCATTAATCGACAAAGTTTGTATCAAATTAAGTTAACGCCTAATTAATGGTCAACAACATAAATTAACTGAATTCGACATAACTTAACTGAAATCGATATAACTACATAAGTTAACTGAAATCGTAAATAACTTAACTTAACTGATCGACAACATAAATTAACAGAAAATCTGAAATCGACATAACTTAACTGAATAACTGAATTCGACATAATAACTGAAATCGTAAAGCATCAATCCTAAATCATAAGGTACCTGTGAACTGTGAACTGATCCAACTCCGTGATCGAAGACGAAGGCTGTGACTGTGATTCTGTGAAATCGAAGGCCTGCTGGCGAGTGGCTGCTGTGTGAAATCGAAGGCCTGCTGCTGTGTGAGAACTGCAGAATGATGAATTGATGATGATCGAAGGCCAGGGCCTGCTCTATCTCGATTAATCGATTATCCTTCCTGTTCCTGCGACGTTTCAGTTTCACGTTTCATTACCCAGTCCCAGTTGCCGCCCAGATTTTTTTTTTTTTTTAGTTTTTAGAATTATTTGGGTATTGGGCTCACTAACCTAATGGGCTAAATAGTTTAAACAACATGATTTTTTTTAAGTGGGTCTATCTTAATATTTGTTTGGTTATACCCTATTAAATTTTTTTTTACATATATAATATCGGATTTTTTTTAAATTACGTGCCCTACGAAATCACGGGCCCTGTCCGGTTGTCCTCCCCGCCCTCCTTTAGGGCCGGCTCTGCTCCTCATTGACGCCCCCATGTGGTCTTAAGGGCGTTAAGGTGGTGGGTGGCGTGAAGCCACACCGCTTAGCCTTATAACAAAAGAGTAAAAGACCAGACATTAATTTATTTTCTTATATATACCCAACAAAAATTAAGCAGACCCTACTTATAACGTTTTTAAATCATATTTGAATGTGTGACTGATGTTTACTTTCTCTCGTTACGCTAACCCTATGTTATTCATGTATTATATGTGTGTTGCCATATATTATGTTTAGAAAACTAAAGTATATAAAGGGTAAAGATCCGATACAAATAGTTTTATCGTACAAAACGTACGAAAGACGTGAAAAGGTAAAAAATCGCGGTGGCATTTTGTAATTATTTTACTCGTCATTACCCATATGATCGAAATTACCCTACAAGATCAAACTTACCCTACAAAATCATTTGTAGAGTAATTATGATACTCTACAAAATTACCCTACAAGATCATTTGTAGACTAATTATGATGCTTTACAAAATTACCATACAAGATCAAAATTACCCTACAATATAAAATTACTCTAGAAGATCATTTGTAAAATAATTATGATACTCTACAAAATTACCCTAAAGTATCAAAATTACCCTAAAAGGTTATTTTACAAAATTATCCAACTAGATTAAAATTACCCTATAAAATCATTTGTAACGTAATTTTGATAATTACTCTACGAGTAAAACGTAATTTTGATAATTACTCTACGAGTAAATAATTAAGAAAAATGTCATCCAATTTTTTTTTTTACCTTTTTATGTCTACAGGATCAAAATTACCATACAGGAAAATTACTTAAAAACCAAGTAGGAAAACCTGCTGACAAAGCCAAGCAATCCCAAAATTGTAGCTTTTCCGATGCTTTGAATTTGCAACTTAAGGACACCACCAACAACAATCTCGAACATTTTGATGTGACCTGCACCGAGTAGGTGCTTTGAAGTTTGAAAATCACCCAAAATCCTCCTCCTCTCTTGTTGGAGTAGAACAGAATAATAAAATTCCAAGGTTCCACTAAACAAAAAATAATAAGCTATTAGACTCGAAGGTATGGTGTGGGGAGGATGGCCGCGACGTCACCGCCACGTAAGCGGGTGTGAGGATGGGCCTAAAGGAGATGCACCTAGGGGGTGGGGGGATGAACCCCTTTATATATATGTATGTGTGTATGTATAGGTGTGTGTGAGTGGGTGAGGCCCGACTTGGGCGGCGAGTAGCGGACGAAGGGGATGAGCCTGGGGTGGCGACGGAGCAAGGAGGTTGGGGGGGGGGGGGGGGGGGGGGCGGCGAAAGGACGGGCAGGGGGACGAGCCCCATACCTTCCAGTCTTATGGTTTTAATTCCTCTAAATATGGTTAACTAGTGGGATACCCTGTATTTTGGGCTGGACTTCTGGTCGGTATCGGTTTGATTCATTGCAATATCGGCATTCGGTATAGCAATCGAAAACGATATGCCCAAGAGGATATCGTCACATCTTTTACATCGATGCAAAACCATAAAAACGAATATCGGCATCAGTGCTGATGTTGTTCAGCTGATATTGGTTCGGTTACCGGCACTCGCCTTTGTTTACGGTACTAAAAAATACTCGATTGCAAACACAACTTAGTTTTCAACGAATTTTACACCCCCATGTTGAGAAAATCTTAAAAATGTATAAGATACCACTAGTGATGTTTTTCGGACGCTATTGATCCGGTTAGTCACGTTAAAGAACAAAAAGGTCAACTATATTTGACCCGTTCAAATAAAATTGTTATCAAATCATAGATAAATATAAGATCGTCACGGTATATTCGAAATTATATAAAGTGTTATATTATGTTAGGTAGGGGTGTTCAGAAAAAACCGTAACCAAATAAAAACCGTAAACGAACCGTAACCGTAACCAAATAAACCGACCCGAATAACGAATTCGGTTTTTGGTTTGGTTTCTAACCGAAACCGAATTGTGATAATGGTTTTTGGATCGGTTTATGAATCCACATTTTATTTTATTTGGTTTATTCGGTTTATTTGGATAACCGAATAAACCATTTAACTTAATTAATTATTAAATAAAAATAATAATATTTTATAAATCATATACAATTTATTAGCCCAAAATAGTTATTTTTATGCAGCCCAAATTACCAAATGTAAGACTGAAGGGAGTGGGGCGTCTCCCCGCCCCAAGCCGCCTCGCACACCGCCCCCCATCGGCGTCCCATGGGGCGTCCCCCCTTTGGGCGTCCTCTTCTCGTCGCCAACTCCTCACACAAATCAAGAATCCCCCCCTACTTTGACCAATTGTTGTTTTTTTTTTAACCAAATCACCTATATATATAACACTTTATATTTTTAAATGGGTGCCACGTGTCGCAAGACGCCCTACCCAGCAAAGTTGCCCCACTCCCCATTTTTTGCTCAAAATCCTCTAATCTGACGTGGCGCCACATGTCGCAAGACGCCCTCTCAAAAGGATGCCCCACTCCCTTTAGTCTAAATCTAAAACCCCAACTCATACCCACTCATTTCTAAAATAATAGAACTTAAGACCTATATTTTCTTGGAGAAAGATTCATGTTTGAAGATTATTTATATTTTGTGCCATTAGACTTGTTAACTATTTATAGTTTCTATGATCTTTGTTTTAAAGCTTTAACTTCATGGTTGTGTCTACGACTACTTTACGGATGTGTTTGTTTTATTTCGCAATGAAACTTTGTTGTATTCATATATTGTTGGGTGTAAATTAGTTGCAATGTTCGAAAGTTGGAACACAAACATAAATATAAATTAGGGAAAAAGAGTACTTAGTACAATTTGGTTAGATTTGGTTTATTTGGATTATTTGGTATCTAACCGAAACCAAACCGAATTGAATTTGGTTTGGTTTGGATCGGTTTGCATATCCCTTATTTGGTTCGGTTTGGTTTGGTTTTTGGTTTGGGGTACAAAATTTTGAAAACCGAATAAACCAAATAAACCATAAACCGAACCGATGAACACCCCTAATGTTAGGATGGAGGGTATTGGGGGCGCTATTGAGTGAAGGAAAGCTAAGGTGGAGGGGACGATATTACCATACCATGCATCCTTAGTAAAATAACAAAAAGTCAAAAAGGGTAAGCGAAGTCATTTTAAATAAAAAAAATATATTATAAGTTAAACGTTATAAACTAAACGATATATAAAATATAAGTAATTATAACAATAAAATAATTATAAAATCCGTTATATGGCTTGACAGTAATATACACACAAACCTTGGTTTGCTAATTGTATAATCACACCCTCTTTGACTATTTTTACAATCTCTTCTTGTTATTATTTAAGTTGATTTTGTTTTCTTTTTTTTTTAATTTTAATATGTTGTAGTTAAATCGAATTCGACTTTGCAATGTATTTGCTTTTATTAACATTCAAACATAAAATTTTGAACAATTAACATTTAAACATAAAATTTTGAACAAAAATAAGCCTTGTTCGATATATATATCATATTGGATACGGATTAGTTGTTATAACAATTATGTCACTCAAGACATTTTAATTTATATATTAAAATTTATAAATTAAAAACAAAGTTATGCTTTTAATAGAAATTGAAAAAGAAAAAAAAATCAAATGGTCATATGAAGGTGTATATGATAATTTTTAGGATGTAAAAGATAGTAGCTTTTAAAATATTCCAACAAGTTTTCTTCCTTGCCACTCCATCCTCAGTTCCTCACATCGTATAAAATTTACGTTTTATTCCTAAAATTTATAATTTAATTATTATTCTACAAATCTTTTTAAAGCATAGAAACTCAAACACTTTAACGCTTTAAGTATTAAAGTTTTATCACATTCGTTATTTCCCCGTATCAAATCAAACCCCTTTAATCACAACTTTGATGTTTAACCGGCCCATTCCAACAATTTTATACACATGCAACAACACAAGAATATTAGGTCCACTAAAGTATAAATTCTTGTATAGCTAGTATTAATCCCCAGCGTTGTGGTGGGGCGTAAAGTCGTGACAAATAGCACCAAGGTCACACCACCGCTAACGACCATCAATACTAAAGTTGCGACGTGTTAATGCGGATAAATTAGACCGAAACATAAAACATAGAAAATAATAACTAAGTTGATTTAGGACCTGTGCGTCACGATGAACCTATCAAACGGGAAAAATTAGACGACCATAAAAACGTTGAACCACACATGCACATTGCGTAATGCTAACTCGCAAAATTTAGAACGAAGCGTAAAACAAAACGTAAAAACGTTGAACCACACATGAACGTTGTGTTGTGACTTGTGTTAAATCGCAAAATTTAGAACAAAACGTAAAACGATTTTTTTGTGAAATATGAAGAGTATAGGGTACCAAAGTTGAAAGTAAAAAAGTTAAAAGGTTAAATTGACAAAGATAGAAAGCTTTGGGGTTAAAAGTAAAAAACCAAAATAGTTTCAGATTAAAATTGTAATTATATCAAACTTTTTTGAAAACCTCCCTAAGCAAAGAGTACAACTACTCTATGCATCACAATGTTATTAATTTATAATGGGTAAATAACCTCGATCACCTTTCGGTCGTAGTTTATTGTGTTGTGGGTGTATGTTTTATTATTCCATTTTTTTGTTTGAAATAAGCCCTACGTGTGTGGTTTTACAAATTGTGTTGCATTGCATTTGGGATGATTTTTGTTGGCTCGAAGACTAATTAACCACTTTAAAAATTCTAACATGGCCTAGTTATAAAGTACTTGATTGCTTAGGTTGATGACATCGTTGTCACTCACAAAGTTAGCCAACATCAATATGGTGGTTCACTATATAGGTCATAGTTTACCCTCACATATCTTAATTCTCTTCATTACTTTCAAAGGATCGAGGTGAATCCTCATTCAACTAGTATCATTCTCTCTTAGCATAGTTCCATCACCCAGTGTCTCATTTTGTCTTCTAACTTGATCAGGTTCCTTGTTCTCATGTCCATCGAAGTATAGACAAGTTGTTGGTGCTCTTAAATATCCCACCCTCACTTGTCTTGACCTAACGTTTGATGTTGACAAGATATTCTAGTTCATACATCATCCTACTCTACTAATCATCACTAATTAGGGCGTAACATAACATATCTCAAAGACTTTGTTTGTACATCACATGGCTTTTTTATGCGATATTATCATCGTCTTATTCTTAACCGTTCAAATAGCTGGCTTATTTGTCGATTTCCTTTTCTTTAAAATCTATATTTATCTATATTACCTAAAATAAAGCAATAACCTAAGGGACACGTGTCATCATTCCAGGGCCTAAAAAAATTGGTTTTCTCGTCTCTCTCTCATATTAAACAACCCTCTCTCATATCAAATAATATATCTCTCCTATTTTATTTAAATGTTTAATTATGGATACTTTTTATTTAAATATGGATAGTTATTATACATTAATTAACTTTAACCTTTTAATTTTTTATAATTGCAATTTAATTGAACTTAACTATGTTAAAAGCCTAAAATGATATTTAAAAGAACAAGATATATATCCCATTACAAGATATATTAAACTCGTTAATACACGAGTTTTTATAGACATAATTTTTGTATTACTAGATATACAACATTACATTTACCCAACCCGTGTAATACATGAGTAACTAATACCAGACGTATTTTTTAGAATTTTTTTCATACATTGTTATATTTATGCTGCCCAGTCCCCATGTAAATAACTATTGCTTTTTAACTACTTATATATACTTTATTGTAATACAAAATATATTACATAGGGTGTCTCCAATTCTATATCTATTTTTCCCAATTAGCAAATTATATATATAGAGAGAGAGAAAGATCAGTTAACGTACAAAATGGCTTAACGTACATTACGTACGTGATTGTTTTTCAACGTGCGATTTTGATATTCACCATGCGATTTCTGCTAAAACACCCCCATGCGATTTCATCATCTCCACCAAAGCATGCGATTTCATCATCTCCATCCCCCCATGTGATTTCATCATCTCCACCAACGTGCGATTTCTAATTGCGTACGTAATGTACGTTAAGACCAATTGTACGATACACTTTTTTCTATATATATATATGGTGAAAATAATTTAGGAACCACCAATTATGGCGAGAATCAGTGTGAACACATTAA
>JARYGA010050263.1:0-38751 GCA_030545235.1 Helianthus tuberosus | reverse complement strand
GTTGCTCTCCTACCTGCCTCATTCTCTCACTACTCTCCAAGATTTCTTCTCCGAAAGTTCGGAGTTCATGCACATTATCTGCACTCATTTGGGGTGCAGGTGCTGGTACTGGGTCCGGGTAATGGGGTATGGGATTCTCCTGAGGGTAAGGATTCTCTAATATCTCCCTAATATATTCATCGTTGTCGTAGTAGGGATCTAGAGGGTCCAATCCTGGATAGGCTGCTAAGTTCGGCATAGGTTCGTCGTTTAAGTGGTAGCGTGGCACATAATCCCTATGATCATCGAACCATGGATCATAGTCCGGGTCTAAGGGATTTGGGGCTGGTATCCTAGGTATCTCCTCAGGGTTGAAATCATGCATTTCTACTTGATTTCCAGGGTTTTCTTCTATCTCCATCAGCTGAGTAGGGAATAAAGGTAAGGGTTGTGGGGCTACTAGTTGTTCCAGATTTGGGTCAGCAGCAGTTGTTGCTAGGATATGGAAATTAGCTAGGCTTCTATTAAGCATATCATGTGTATGGGCATCCGAATTTCGCTTAGCGGCTGCTAGGACTCTTTGCTGTTGCAATTTTCGCATTCTTTTCCTAAGCTCAAATGCTCCCTTACTAAACCATCCTCTCTTTTTCTGAGGGAATGCCTCTTCAGACTGAGCCTTAAAGATAAACAACCCTTCTTCATTATCAGCAGCATCCCTTGAGAGGGGTGGCTGTGAAGAGGTACCTTCACTCCTAGGTGACTCGGACAATTGACGATACACATCTGAGGGTCCTTGATCACTCATACTGAAAACTAACAAATAGTCAAATAACACACAACAATAAAATACAAATATGCACGTTTTTCCCTAATTAATTTCCTAACAATTTAAATAATATATTGATGTCAGCAGAACACCTCTGTGGCTGAATCAGTGGCTTAGCTCTGATACCACCTTCTGTCGCAACCCCCACCCCATATCTGTCCCGGGAACGGGCGGCCGCTAGACCAGTTGTGGTGGTATCAATTTCTTTTTTTCATTATTATTTAATTTGGCAGCGGAAATTTTATCAGGACCGTAGTTATGAAATATTTATCAGAGTAAAACCATCTTCTTTAATAAACACATGGGTAAAACCCAAGTTTCTTATTACAACACATTTATAGGGATAAACCCTATTTTATTGAATTTAAAACATCGTCTTTTAGGTAACTTTTATAGCCACATTTTTCCAAGCCGTCAGTGTTCTCTAGCTGGCTTTCTTCTAATTGGCTTTTACATTTTGTTACCTGAAACGCGTTTTAAAACATTTGTCAGTGGAAAATACTGGTGAATGAATCCCAGTTTAATCAAGAAATAACTTATCCTTTAACAGTATTGAGAGCAATCACATTTTTATTTCTACACAATTACTCATTCAGTATTGTCAATCCTGACTGGTGGGTCATATTACACATTGGCTAACTCATTGTCCAATGGTAACGTGTTCCACATTTTGTATACAAAATCCCAACATACCGACAGTAATTAAAGAACTACCAAGACTTAATCACAGCTTAATCACATTGTAAAACATTTAAGATTTTGTAAAACAGTTCACAAAAAGGTTTACAAAAAGAGGATAAACTCACATTGCTGACTTAGATTTCTTTTAAGGTTTCCTGGTAATAATCTATAACTTACACAATGTATACGCGTTAGTATAATAACCCTTTATATTTACATTAGTTATACTCTCCCCGAGACGGCATTCTAACGACTACGTCGGGCAGAACCCTGACAGCCGTTACGGAACCCTAGATCAATCGGGCAGCGTATCTAATACGTAACCGAGGTTATAATACTTACATTGGGATAGAACTTCGTTAATTAGGGGGATATAATACCCGATTATAGCTTATACTATGTAATATTTCGAGAGAGAAAAGAATTCTGAGCGACGAAAACTGAAATCCCGAGCTCCCACTTTATAGGGCCTGATTTCGAGTTTTAGGCGGCCCGCGTAAGGTGAGACCTCGGGTTACGCGGCCCGCGTAGTAGGGGTCTATGGCATAGCTTTGACTGGTCATCACGAGTAGCTCCGACACGATCGTGACACGTGGCAGCACCGGATGCAGCCCTGATTGCAAGCTGTCGTGGCCCGCGTAAGATGTAGCCAAAGGCTACGCGGCCCGCGAGCGACACCAGAATTTTGTTTTTATTTAAATTTTTATGATATTTCATAATTTGGGCTCGGTTTTCACATACGAGGTATATTTTAAGACATATAGGGGTATTTTAAAATATATTAGGGTGTCAAAAAATATTCAGGAGGGTGTTATATTCAGCAGGAAGTTTAGCGATAATTTTATACATAGATCCCACTAAAGAGATTGGTCAGAAATCGGTAACACTTTGCGGGTCTTGTTTTTTCGGTATTAGTGCAATGAAAGAAGCATTACACCCTGGACTTATAATACCTGTTGCATGAAATTCCTCTATAACCGCCATGATCTTCGGCCTCAGTTTTTCCCAGAATTTCTTGAAGAATTTTAACGAAAAGTCATCAGGCCCAGGCCATACCCCCATCATACCTCTTGATCGCATTCTTAACTTCAGTTTCAGAGAAGGGGATCACCAAACTTTCTGCCTCGACATGATCAAGCCTTGGAAGATTGTCATTTTGAAATTACGATCGCCTCCTTATGGGTTCTCAAAAAAAAAAAGCCTTTTGGACCAGACTCTTACTTTTTCTTTTAATTCGACCGGATCCTCAACTCGATTACCATTAAAATTCAACCCACTGATTCTGTTTCGGGCTAAATTAATGTTAATCGATTTGTGAAATAATGCACTATTCTTATCTCCGTACTTCAGCCAATTGACACGTGCTTTTTACTGAAGGTCTTTAGAAAATTTGATTTCTAACTTCTTTATTTTCAGCCTCAACTCCACCCTTTTAGTCGCTCATCAGCAGTTAAATTGTGAGTTTCTGCCCAGTTTCGATTCCCTCATCCTCTTTATATAACAAAACCTTGTTTCTATCTTTTTTTTTTGCTTCACCTCCTTTCTCCATAGCTTAATGTCAGTTTTATTGTTCTTTAGAATTTGAGAGAACATTACATCCGCCTTTACTCCTATAACCGACTGCCCCACGTTTCGGTTAATGATTTCATCAAGTTTTATCTCCCCTAACCAGCTATTGAAGAACTTGAAAGGGGTTGGCCCAAAGTCAAAAACTGAGCAAGATAAAATCGCTGGACAATGATCTGATTCCGCTTTACTAAGAACCTCCACACTCACCATAGGCCACGTTTGTACAAAGTTATCACAGACGAAAAGCCTGCCCCATTTACCCAATTTTACATCTAGATTACCCGAAATAAAAGTAAAGTTACCCCCGGACATTTGGAACTTGAGTAATCCAGCTCTGTTCAGGAAGCTGTTGAAAACATCGACAACAATGGGGTCGAACCGAGAGTTCACCCTCTCTTCTGCAGCCGTAACTTCGTTAAAGTTGCCAAACACTACCCACATCCCTTCTTTTTGATATTTCAAAATAGCAATTTCTTCCCAGAATATCCTCCTGCTACTGGGGTCTTTTGGGGTATGTAGGTTTAACAAGTTAACTTTTGAATCACTCCCGAAGACGAACCCTAAAGTTATCACAAACCACTGCCCCTTCACAACATCAACGACACTGAACACTCCGGGGTCCCAAATTGACACGATACTGCCTGACCTACCCACCACATCAACTTAGGCGACTTACATCTGCGTGGTATACCAAAATCTACGTAGAAAATTATCCGTGAGCCCTTGTTGGTGCGTCTCTTGGATCCCCAACTAGGGAGCGACTAGCGACTTTTGAAACCATGTAGGAGACTAGAGGCTTTTATATCTCCCATTATTTTCTGCAGGGACCATTGCTTCTGATAAAAGACTCGATCGTTGCGGTACTTCTATATATACCAGATGGTGGTCAGGCATACAACATGAAACGCCCTCTTTGTTTTATCTGACATGCCCACATAGTTATGCAAATTCAATAAACCCTTGAACCTAAATGCAAAAATAGGCCCCACCTTGCACCATTGTGACACCATCTGCCATAATGTTTACGCAAAAGCACAATCCACAAATAGGTATTCGGCTGTCTCCAGTTGATCTCCACACAGCGGACAAAGCTTCTACTCCACACTAATGCGTCTCCTGATCAAAGAACACATAATGGGCAACCTACCATGTTCACGCACAGACCAGTATCTCCACTTTCCTGGGAACTCACCCATTTCTCTTAACTACATATGGGTTAGGGGTGTTCCTGTGCGCCTGCATTTCAAGCTTCAAACCTCGGACCGAAAAAATGCCTTCCCCGCCTAGAGTCCACACCCATCGGTCTTTTCCATGAACCAAAGTTGGAACCAAAACCGAGCTGCACAGTTGCAGCAACTCAGCGCCTTCCACACCATGTAACCCGTTCCTCTTCCATTCACATCTCCACTTTCCTGGGAACTCATCCATTTCTCTTAACTACATATGGGATAGGGGTGTACCTGTGCGCCTGCATTTCCCGCTTTAAACCTCGGACCGAAAAAGTGCCTTCCCCGCCTAGTGTCCACACCCATCGGTCTTTACCATGAACTAAAGTTGGAACCGGAACCGAGCTGCACAGTTGCAGCAACTCACCGCCTTCCACACCATGTAACATGTTCCTCTTCCACTCCTATCTCTAACCGTTCCTATTGTGGATATGATGTGGTAGTTTGACTCTGACAAGCTTGGTAAGAACTTTGAAATGAACGGGTCAAATGGATAAAGTTCAAGTATGAAGCTCGCAAGGACACAAAGTAAGTAAAGCTTACATCTTTAAATAGAACCTCTAATTATGTATTTGGTCAAGAACAAGGTAATTTAAGATTGGAATGAATCTTTGAAATTTAACGTTCCAACGCGAACCGATATGGGTCGAAATGAATAATGATGGTAAGAAACCATATTTGGTGGTAAACAATGGGTTTTGAGAAGGATACCCTATGGTGTAAGCCATAATGGGTAAAAGTGTAAAATATTAATTTGGTCATGTGTTGACGAATAAACATGGAGTTTTGAAAAAAAACCCTATTGCGTAAGCCATAATGGGTCAAACGTGTAAAGAAACGACATTCGAGAGATATAACCCCATGGTGTAAACCTTAACGAGTCAAATGGGCGAGAAGGTAAATAAATACCTTCTTGAAATAAACAAATGCTTGGTTGATTCAAAATGAAAAAAGGGTAAGTTAAGAAATGGGTAAAACGGTCATTTAGGCCAAGCGGGTCAAATGGTGATGCTATCACCTTTTGAAAATATTGTTTAATGCTTGTTCGTTAAGTATTATACTTACAGGAAAAGCATGGTGCATGAGCATGCATTGCCAAGAATTAGCAAGAAAGAAAAGTAAGGTATTGATAACGGGTCAACGCTTTGAAAGCCAGGTACGCGTAAGGATTCAACTCTCGTGAGGGCTTGTGGTCTGACGAGAGATAATCAAGTCAAGGGTGGACATTGGATTACCTCAAGTGAGGTATATCTAGTAATTGAGATTGGATATTTTTACGTTCTTATGAACTAATAAAATTTAAATGGAATAACGTGTTAAAAGTGCTCAATTGTTCAAAATAAGCTTTTAAATGTCCTTCGGTAGTAAAAGGACTAAAATTGACTAAAATTCCCCCGAACGATGAACCAGGCAAACTACCCTTAAAGGTAGATTAAAAATGAGTTTTATAATTGGGTAGACCCTCCCGGTAGCATAAAAGTGGGAAGCGTAAGCCTTTTTGGCTTAATGCCTCCTAACGGTTCATTTTTGTAAATTGTCAAACAGGAGGGTAAAATGAATATAATGGTTTTCCTATAACAATCCATCACAAATAAAGTTGTGGTGGTAGATAAATGGAATTCTTAGTGTGGAAATGGGAGGCACGAAAAGAATGCATGTGATTTAAGCTTAGTGCCCAAAACTCGAAATAGGCAAATAATCATATGCACAAACCGGGTAACAGTTGCACAAAATATAAAAATTATGAATCCGGGTTATGGATTATGGGTCAAACATGTAGGTAAATGTTTTACGAGTGCATAGAACAAGTTTGGGGCAAATCGGATAAGTTTTGCCCAAGTTATGCTAAAAATGGTGAATGATGGTGGTGCTGGGAAAATGCAGCATCAGCTGCAAACAAACTTTGAAAAAGAACGCGACGCAAGGTTTAAAACACCACGCGTCACGTGAGGGATGCTCGCGACGCGCGAGCAAGATCTTTAAACTCCTTGCATGGCGCGAGGAGGTGTGGAGCTGGCAATCTTGTTTGTTTTGTTAGTTTTGGCATGTGGGTTTGTTTAAATAGGTTTTAAACCCCCTATAACTGATATTTTGATGGTTTTCGTGACCTAGGTTATTTATCAAGGAGACCGGATGATGAGCAAGTCGTGTAACAAACCGAACATAGTTCAAGAACCAACACCTCCGCACAAAAGAATTTATTGTTTTATGAATACACTTTGGTACGAACGAATTTTTAATTAACTCGGTTTTTGGAACGACTATGCATTTGCATTTGCATTTGTAGACGATGTACTTTTCGTTGGTGTTCTATAAAAGTTGATGTCTTATGTGAGATGGGTATTACATTTGCAGACAATGTACTTTTGGTTGCCGAATGGTGGCTTTCGAATGCTAGAAAGATCCGAAGAATTATGCGGTGTTTTACTATCATATCTGGGTTAAAACTCAACTACAGGAAATCGTGTCTATATGGTTCAGGGGTAAAGATGGAAGAGACAAAAAAATGGCACCACTATGCGTTGCTAGGTGGGGTGTTTTCCTTTCAAGGTAGTAGTCAACATGAATAAATACTCGAATTTGTCGTCGGTTATTGAAGCTTTTGAACACTATTTAACACACTGGAAGGCTGCCACTCTCTCAGTCGGGAGCGAGGCTACTCTGCTTAAAGCAGTCCTCGATAGTTAATCGACATACTAATTCTCTTTATTCAAAGCTCCAAAGAACGTATTCGTAAAACTCAAACAAATTCGACGTAATTTTTTCTAGGGGGCACGAGTGAAAAATCAAAGATGGCTTAGGTTAAATGGCCTGATATTATTGCTCCTGTTAAATCGGGTGCGTTGGATTTCGATTCCTTGCTTGACTTTAATCGAAGCCTTCTTTCTAAATGGGCTTGGCATTTTAAAATTGAGCGGAACCAGCTATAGAGAAAGGTAAGTATGAGGCTGCATTCCTTGGCTGGTAAGTGGAAGTTTTGGTCATCGATATCCTGTATAGGGGGTGTTTGGAACAACATCAGTAAAATCGAAATCGAATGGTAGTAAAAAAAACATCTTCCTTGATAGCTTAGTTAAAGGCGTTCTGGGGAATGGTTCATCTACACGATTTTGGATTGGCTCGGCTTTTAAAGATTTAATTTCGGCCTTATTCCGTCTGAAGCAATCGAAAGTTTGCTTGGTTAGCAAGAGAATCCACAACAATAGCGGTCCAATACTCTAGTCCTGAAATAGGGCTCCTTCGTCACAGAATGAATTATCTGAATTGCAAGAGTGTATAAATCTACTTGGTCTGATTACTCTTAACGGCTTCTCGGATTCACGGTCATGACAAGATAGTTCGGATGGAGTTTTCTCAATCAAGTCTATTAGAAGCCTCATGGCTCCTCAAGTCGTCTCTGTAGGAATTAGGTTCACCTTTTGTAAAATATAATTACAAAATATATCATAACGAGACTCTCGTTATTCGTAGGAAATATCATAGTACAATACCGGTTGCAATAACTAAATAAAAAGAATATAAATATAATTATATATACCAATCTTGATTGAAGCCGCATCTCTGGTGGGTCCTTCACGCGCACTTGATAGCATCCTAGACTCGAGCATTCATCATATTGAGTCTTGAAAAATACTCCTTGACTACAACAAAGAGCACACTAAAACGTTGACGATTTTGGTTGAGGCACGTGTTCAACACGCTTCCCTTAAAACAGATTTCGCGCCTCTACTAAAGACGACGCGTCTGTCTCCCAGGGTACAACAGCCGAAGCAGTCTGTACTGCCGGAGATGGCTCACCGGCCCAAGGTTACATCCGGTAATTGTAGTGTTTGAACTCATGTGGTGGAAAACAAGTAGAGAATACTCATCTCTCTAGTTGGTCTTCAAGTGTTTATCCTACTTCTAGTATTCTTCATGTATAAAACAATACCCTATTATCTTGTCACAAAAGAAAGCACATAGCCTACTATATGTACAAGACTAGTGAAATGTTTCACTTAATTATTCACTTAATTAGAGACTTAAAAACTCTAATAAAACTAATTAAATACTTAAGAGTTACTCTTTAACTTACCACATGAATATTCTAATTAATATTTATAATTTCATTAAATTATAAATATATTTAATATCCATTCACCAAAATTCCAACAATCCCCCACATGAATGGAGATCATTCAAAACACTTAAAACTTCCAATGTAACCTCGACAGTTGAGTTTTGCATACGATAGGTAGGTGTTACCCTTTGAACCTTCGCTCATGAAATGCACTTAGCCCACTAGCTCTGAGTAGATCTCGTTGTCTTTGAACTCGTCTGCCGTTTGTGTAGACGACAATACACTTCACACAAGACTCTCCCTAGCCGGGTCATCTCCTCATAGTCGTGTCCAATAATGGTCGTGGAACACTTTCCTGGTTCTGCGAGAGCTCTAGGAATTGTGCCCTCAATTCCATTCGAAGCGACCCCACTTCTCTCTAACATAGGTGATTCTCCTTAGATCATTAAAAGCATTGTGGTTATCGTGATCTATCCAAATCATTTACCACATATTATGCTTAGCCTCATACTTGTCACTTTTACGAATGGACTAGGAAGTTTATTAATCTTTATAATAAACTACCTTATTAAATGCGTAGGGTTATTCCCCCACAGTGACCTCGCTTATTCATACAATTAGGTTTTCCTATTGAACTCAATTCTTGGGATCTCTAGTCTACTGAGTTAGGTTTCCATCATATGAACTTCATTTTTCAAGGGCTTCAGTCCCATTCCACAACTTGATCTCTAATAAACCCTCAGGTTGTTGGATCCATAACATTAGCAAATAACTTTGCGTATTTGAGATTAGTTGTCATGATGTGTTCTTAACTCGTAAGTTAATTTTGCCTATTGTCAACTTCTAAGACTATAACCTCAGTGGCCATCTGAATCTGGTTATAACATATGTCTTCGTAAGATACGTGTATCATTTAAGGCAAACACATCTCCATTATGCACTACGACCTTTGTGTCCTCCACTTAGTCGTCTATTTGCAATGTTAGATTGGATTACAAAATCCTTATTGCTAAAAACAAATGCAAGACACCCCCCACATTTAAGTGTTATTGGATAACATTTAGATGTGTTAATGAGAACCATTTCTACATACCCTTATAGGGTTGTTTCTTAAATGGTTCCTCCCCCACATTTCTTGCCATTTGATCAACATTTCCGTAACACCACTTATGGCGACATTTATACACATATGATTGAACAAGACCAACCTTATTGTATCAGTGAATTCAACTCATATTGCATTAGCTTACACAAGCTTCCGAGCTGACCAAAGCAACACATGCCATTGTCATAAGTTTGTCACCAACTTAGAATAATTCTAATTTAACATCTAGAATAAGCTTAGACAATGAGTTCTCCTCATTAGCTTTTCAAACAAACTTTTAAAAGTTACATGTCATTTCCTTATAATGAATGAAAATTCTCTCTCAACTTTGTCCATACACAAATTCTTTTTGTGTTCATACAAATTTGAATGTTTAGAGTTAATTAGTCTCCATCAAGACCCATAATTAACCAAGTACTAGTCTAGCATGCTTTAGACTACAATACTTTAGCTTGTGAACAGAAGATGCATCATTCTGATTCTTCACAGCCCTAAGGATATCATGATATCACTTTGCAACATTCATCCCTTGTTAAGACAAAATAATGAGACTTATTCATAATCCTAAAACATCAATATTTAGGAAGGTCTCACAAATTATTGTATATAGCACAAAGCTAAATTTCATCATTCATTTAAGGAACATAACTTGTTTACCTTTGATCTCCAACGATCTACCATTGACTCATAAGTACTTAAACATAAGCCTTAATCCAAGTCACTTGGTGAACACATTCATCACCAACAAGATGAATGTTTCTCATCTACAATCACTATTATATGTGAGATAGAGTCAACTAGATTGACACTCAACAACATGGCATTCATAATTTTTCCATAAGTGATTTGCACACATCTATTGTTCTTCATTAGGAGACATGTATATTTAGGATGCTCTCCCAAATGAAGGTAAAATCTCCATATAGATCTAACAATAATCAAGTGGTAGACGCATCTAGTTATAAATCTCGCAAGATTTATTAAAGGTATACAATAACATATAGTACTTTTACTTTCATATGTTAGAATTCACACTTGTCAATTTTTCAATGACTTCTAATGAAGTATGCGACATGAATGTCGTTAGTGTATTTCATCTCAATACACTCACTACGTTCTTTCATTACTCATTCATGATGTGGTTATACATTTGATGTTTCGTCTTTGACTTTTAGTCAATGTAACAACTCTCAAGTTGTTTATGTCCAAGTATTTTCATGTACTATCCGTTTAAAACCATATTCTTTTAAACAATGTATAACCGACGTTATAATTATTTTCCACAAAAATAATTCATACGTCACAACCATTAGTGATTTATTTCTTTGTAAAAAATTGCATGTGTTATCCGAAGATATTGAACACAAAACAATAAAATACATTGGAAACTAAATCATAAGTGTCAATCACTTTTGAAATTTAAACGGAAGCATAGACAATATGTAGACATCAAATAGAAAAGTGCTTTTATCTTCAACACTTTATAATCTGACCGAAATCTTCTCAACAATATTGTCCCATGGCGTGTCTTGAGGTACTCCCTCAATAAGACTCCATGCACTTGTAAGTACAAGTTTTCCATTTCATCTTGAAGCTTTAAACTTAGACAATTATGCTCAAAACAACACCAAGTTGTTACAAATACTACATTTAAGTAGTAAACTTGAACAATTAAATTTGTTCACAACAACACCAAGTTGTTTTCACCAAATAACATTTTTTTAACACACATGTTGGAAAAAAATGTTATAACAAGCACAATATAGAATCGAACGTTTACATAAAACGTTTTCCAAATATATAGTTTATAAAATAAACTGTTTCTCATCAGTTTTTATGCACACATAGGCAATTAAATGTTTACATAAAACATTTCTGTCCATTATGAACAATCTCTAACCTCGTATTCGTGATACACATTTTCTAACACACATGTTAGAAAACTTTAAGTCATTTTATATATATATATATATATATATATATATATATATAACATGACTAAATTAAAGCATCAAATGTCATCACTAAAACTCTACTCAAGAGTTTCACCATATGAAGAGTTAAGAGTCTCAATAATTATAGACTTAAACTCTAATAAAACTCATCAAATGTTATCATTAAAACTCTACTCAAGAGTTTCACCATATGAAGAGTTAAAAGTCTCAATAATTATAGACTTAAACTCTAATAAAACTCATCAAATGCCATCATTAAAACTCTACTCAAGAGTTTCACATATGAAGAGTTAAGAGTCTCAATAATTATATATTTAAACTCTAATAAAACTCATCAAATGTCAACATTAAAACTCTACTCAAGAGTTTCACATATGAAGAGTTAAGAGTCTCAATAATTATATATTTAAACTCTAATAAAACTCAATAAATGTCACCATTAAAACTCTACTCAAGAGTTTCACATATGAAGAGTTAAGAGTCTCAATAATTATATATTTAAACTCTAATAAAACTCATCAAATGTCACCATTAAAACTCTACTCAAGAGTTTCACATATGAAGAGTTTAATTAGTAATTAAAAATTTCACTCAAATTAATTTAGAAATCACAAATTAAAGTTGGTGATGAATCCCACACAACTACACTATCACTTTATTGTGATTTAATTTTTGAAGTCAATCAAACATCAACTTCAATGTATGACATTTTATTTCTAAATCATACAAAGCATTAAAATCCATGCTACAACAAATTACTTATATAAAATGTTTACATAAAACATTTCAAAGCATTTGTATTTTAACCATTTTTAACAATCATGTTAAAATGAAAGAAATTCTAACGCGCACGTTAGAAATATTAACATTTTCACAAAATGTTAATTTGACTTGCTAAAAGCACATATATGGTTCAAATAAATAAGTCATTTCTAATACACACGTTAGAAACTAAACAATTAAAAATTGCTTCCAAACTAACGCGTTTCATGAACGTTTCTAACACACATGTTAGAAGACAAATGATTACAAAAATCATTATAAGACTTATTTGTTCATATCAATCCATGGGTGGATGAAAAGTCTACTTTAAATAGAGACTTAATTAGATACATAAAACTCTAATCAAGTAACATAAAACTCTTATTTAAAGACATAAAAAAAACTCTACTTAAGAGAATTTAACGTTTACAAAAAACGTATGGTTTACACCAATAATTCCGGTCTAACACACATGTTAGAGAATTTAACATTTACAAAAAACGTATGGTTTACACTAATAAACCCGATCTAACACAAAAGTTAGAAAAATTAACGATTCCCAAAATCGTTTTAAAACCAAATGTTGGAACCAAAACTATTCGTTTTGTACCACGGTATAGGATTTAAGATTGTATCTCAATCTCAAAAAGTCCAAACACAACAAGTTGTACTACATACATATTTCCAAAAAAAATATATATATATTTATAAGATCATAACCTCTAACAATATTTTTTTTTTAATTCTATTATAAATCCTTTCGTAAACCCAAACTCCTTATAAATAAGGTTTTTAAGATTGTACCAACAATCTCACGAAATCTGTTTTAAGTTTGTAGGAATTAGATTCACCTTTTGTAAAATATAATTACAAAATATATCATAACGAGACTCTCGTTATTCGTAGGAAATATCATAGTACAATACCGGTTGCAAGAACTAAATAAAAAGAATATAAATATAATTATATATACCAATCTTGATTGAAGCCGCATCTCTGGTGGGTCCTTCACGCGCACTTGATAGCATCCTAGACTCGAGCATTCATCATCTTGAGTCTTGAAAAATACTCCTTGACTACAACAAAGAGCACACTAAAACGTTGACGATTTTGGTTGAGGCACGTGTTCAACACGTTTCCCTTAAAACAGATTTCACGCCTCTACTAAAGACGACGCGTCTGTCTCCCAGGGTACAACAGTCAAAGCAGTCTGTACTGCCGGAGATGGCTCACCGGCCCAATGTTACATCCGGTAATTGTAGTGTTTGAACTCATGTGGTGGAAAACAAGTAGAGAATACTCATCTCTCTAGTTGGTCTTCAAGTGTTTATCCTACTTCTAGTATTCTTCATGTATAAAACAATACCCTATTATCTTGTCACAAAAGAAAGCACATAGCCTACTATATGTACAAGACTAGTGAAATGTTTTACTTAATTATTCACTTAATTAGAGACTTAAAAACTCTAATAAAACTAATTAAATACTTAAGAGTTACTCTTTAACTTATCACATGAATATTCTAATTAATATTTATAATTTTATTAAATTATAAATATATTTAATATCCATTCACCAAAATTCCAACAGTCTCAACCGATGGTATATCTTTTTCTTGGAACAATTGGCTTCCAGAAAAAGTGAATATTTTCAGTTGGTGTCTTGTCCATAACAGGTTACTCACAAAAAGTGAGCTGATTAAACGATCTATTTAGGTTAACACTTTGGCTTGTCCATTTTGTGGTGATATGGATGAATCATCGGAGCATCTATCTCTTGCTATGTTGCGGGATGAATCATCGGAGCATCTCACGATCTCTTGCTATGTTGCGACTATACTATGGCAAAAGATTTCATCTTGGTGTAATATTCCCCAAATATACGTATTCTCCATTCTTGACTTGCTCAACCTACACCAGAACATTGTTGGATCATAGATTAAAAGAGGTACGGTTAAATCAGTAATTCTTCTATCTTGTTGGGTGATATGGAAAAAACAGGAATGAGATTATCTTCAAGTCCAAAAGGCTGTCCATTAGAGATATGCTGGAAGAGTTGAAATCGCTAGGATATTTATGGCTAAAGATCGTGCAAATTCAATCATGCTTGAATGGGAACAATGTGCAAGTTTAGTCTTTATTTATTGATATGTAAATTCTGGTTTGTATATATGTTTGGGTTTAATAAAATACCCTTTCCAAAAAAATATATACATGTAAACGAATATAACAAAGTTGACGAGGATTTGAAGGTAACCGTAAGAGGTCAATGATCGGAGGGTAGCGCACACCGGACCACGAGCCGTCATGTACCGAAAGGAGTCAACCCATCTATTAGTTCCCCTTCGTGGGCTCCATATTCCACTAATAACTACAGGCTAAGATCTTGGTAATGATTATATTGATATGATAGTTTGTTATCCTAAGGTTATATATTATTTATTGATATTGATTATTAAATATAATATTTTTATAGTGTAAGAGTTAATTTAAAACTTAAAAAACCACTGTGGCTGTTATAGTGTTTTCAAGATGTATTTTAAATTTAAGAAGCAAAATATCTCGTGCATTGCGGCGGTACGTCACGTCGTATATTAAACTTAAGTAAAACCATGAACATGTAGATAGAAAACACCCGTGTTTAAGTAGTAAAATATCACGCGCATTGCGGCGGTACGTCAAGTCGTATATTAAACTTAAGTAAAACCATGAAAATGTAGATATAAACATCCTTTTCATGGCAGATAAAAGAATAAAAAAGACATTAAGAAAGTTAATTACAATGATACCCTTTGACTATTCACAAGTTTTGTGAATTAATAGATAGGGTAATGGATATTTTAAAAATTAAATAATTTTAAAAAATGAAATATAAGCCTTGGAATTAAAATCTTAGGATGATTTCAGATATTAATGATTAATGCTATATTTAATAGGAAAAAAATAATATTAAACGTACCTAGTCAAATAATTATTAAATATGATTAATAATGTTACCGTGAAATGTTACCGTGATCGGTAATCGTCGTAGTCTAAATTCTAAAGAAGGTATGGATCCAGTGACTTATGAAAACTTGTATAATATCACACTAACACAACATGTATTCATTTTGTTAAATACAAATTTGTAATACGACTATTATTCCATATAATCCAATTAAAGTTCTAAATCTTATTATATTATATATATGATTATAATTTATATTATATTATATATATATATATATATATATTATATATATGATTATAAAGTGTTGATGAATAGTGTTTAAAATATTTTTTTTATCCTAAAGTAGAAAAAACAATATATTAATAATTGATCCTATGGTTACAAGTATTTATCAACAATTAATATATATTTGAATTTAATTTATTATTCTGTTATACCATTAAAATTATAATTAATTTTTTCATCCAATACAGTATATGCTTCTAACTGCTAATATCTTTTTACTAATCTATGTTTTATCAATTTACTTGCGTTTCTTGGCTTAAAAAAAAACTGAATCCATTATTGTGTTTGATTTAATTTCTTGACGTTCATAAATAAATTTTACTGAAAACGGAGTTTTGTTCGAAATAGAGTCTTTTTTTTTTATTTTGCAGGCTAGATCAAGTGTCGGCGTCATAGCACTATCTGACGAACAAAACGAATACCGACCGAACAATGCCGATGATGGTATCAGTCGTGACAAACAAAACGAATACCGACTGAACAACGTTGACACCAGTATTAGTATATGCATAAAATATATACGCTTTTAATCCATTTAGTTTGTATATAATTTTATTTTCCTCCGATAACTCACATTCATTATTTTTTTAATAAAGTTGAATACAAGAGTTCGTTTAATATTTTTTCCCATCTTCCTTTATTAACTTTGTTCAAAAAGATTTTTTTTTATTAGTACCGAGACAAAGCAAATCAATACCGACATCGGTACCAGTATAGTTATTATTGGAACTGGCGCCGGTATTCGTTTTTATGGTTTCCAATGTAAAACACATCCTTTTGTACATATCATGACTATAAATTAAGTGTCGATACTGTAACGAATCAAATCCCTTCCCCATCGAATTCCCTTATATAACGATCCTAACCGATACCGACCGAGTTCCTGTCACATCACGCGGGTAAATCCACCTAGTTATACATATTAAACAAAAGTGTTCATGAATAGTAATATAACATATATATATATATATTATATATTTTTTATAATATTTTATTATTATAAATTATTTTTGTCATATATTGTTTATAATCTATAATTTTTAAAGATACGATAGTTTGTAAATTAATGTCGTTTACCATTTTTCATTTATTCTAATACTATAGTTTAATGATTTATTAAACTCTGTATAGTGTTACAGCATGCTTAGAAATTTTATCTGTGTTTCGATAAAAGCTTTTTTCAAAATTGAACGAGTCACTTACATTTGTTTTTTTTTTGTTCTTTACCGTGACAAACCGAATCGATACTATCCGAACAACTTTGGTAGCAGTATAGAGTACCTCTTTTATATCATAAGCTATAGTAAGTGTCGGTGACGAACAAAACTGATATTGTTCGAACAACATCAACATTGGTACCACATCGATTTCAATCGAACATCGGTACCGATATTTGTACTTTTGATATTCATTTTTTTTAGTTTTTGATCCATATAAAATATGTATCAATATTCTTTTAGGCATATCATGACATTAATTTTTGGGTTTATCTTACAGTTGCTATACAAAGTGCCGATTACGGCATTGATGCGTTATTGAATCGAATCGATACTGGTCGGCTTCCCGCCGCAACGCACGGGGGAAGTCCACTAGTTACATAATGAAATGATATAAATGTAATAAGTTAATAAGTGTTTGTTTGATTATAGTAGCATACCATAATAAGGGTTAAATATAAAATTCTCTTTATGTTTTCTTAACTATAGTATACTTATTGGGTATACATATATGATATGTAAATTTTAGAAAGGAGTACATTACGTTTTTGGCCCCCGTGGTTATATCACTTTTACTATATTAGCCCAAAATATGATTTTTTTAACATATGTGCCCCCATGGTCTCCATAACTAACTATTTTGACCCCTGAGTCTAACTCAACCCTAAACTCTGGTTAATTATTAGACACATGATGGCTATAATGGTAATTTTCCTCCCATTTTATTAACTTTATAAAGAAAACCCAGATCTTGAACAAAACATCATCACTGCATCTCTTTCCTTCCCCATCATCTGCATATTTTTCTTTTCGGATTTCATAATTTGCACCGCCTGGTGTTGACTCCCAACTACTAAAGTAGGCGAATACAGTGGCTAAATCGGCACAAACTTACTTAATTTGCTCGTTAATGGCAGCTTCAGACTCATGAAAATAGCGTTGACAAGCAAGCGACTTCTGAGGCGAAATCGACACAATAAACTCCTCCTTCATCACTTCTTCAAACGGCTGAAACAACACTCCACTGCTCATCCCCAGATTCTCCCCACCAACACTTGATCCACAACGCACAACCCCTGATCTCACAAATCCGATCGATTTTCCCAGATTATTCAGCAAAAATGGTGATGATGATGAGAATGGTGTTTGAAGAGACATTTTGGAAGAACAAACAAAATATCAGTGTGTTTGTGTGTGTGTTTTCATCTGATGAGGAGGAAGATTTAAATGGGGGAGCCGAGGGTTCACGAGACCACAAATCGGATAGGGTTTTTCACGTTTTTGTTAATCGCTAGAAATTGCAGGTTCGCCGGAAGTTGCTGGTTCGCCGGAATCTGGGTGAAGTCGCCGGAAGTTGAAGGTTCACCGGAATCTGGGTAAGTCGCTGGAAGTTGCAGGTTCGTGGATGGGGTGGGGTGTTTTATTTTTTTAAAAATTAGACACCATCTCCCTTGAGATTGATTAATTGCTTGTTCGTCCGTTGCTTTGAATTTTGGGGAAGATGATGAGTGGGATTGAAGAGGGTTCTGGGGAAGATGATGAGAGAGAAGGGGTTAAAAAGAAATCAGGATGAAATTACCATTATACCCCTCATGTGTTTAATAATTAACCGGAGTTTAAGGTTGAGTTAGAATTAGGGGCCAAAATAGTTAGTTATAGAGACCATGAGGGCACATATGTTAAAAAAACTTATTTTGGGCTAATATAGTAAAAGTGATATAACCACAGGGGCCAAAAACGTAATTTACTCTTTAGAAAGACTAAATTACTATTTTGTCTCATGTTGTTTAACTTGTTCAGTCAAAAAATGAATATTTTAACATATCAGATCCTGAGATTGCATTTTATAACGGTTTTAGCACCAAACACTAACTATGTTACTTTTTTCTAGTTAAGGGTATTTGGTCCTTTTATAGCCTAAGGGATGTTTATATAAGTTATAAAGTTATTTTTGTTGATACATATTATGTGGATACGGCTCGGCTCGGTTCGACTCGGCTACGAAGTGAAGGCCGTAGTCAAGACATCCTCCTGTCTTGACTCGGTATGTTAGTTACTTCTTAACGTTTGATGTAAATGCAACTGCGTGTGTGCAGTTTGCATTTTAGATTATAGTTTATGTTTGTTGTTTGTTTGTTCTAAGCCCAAGCCAAGGCCCAACTGTGAGAAGCCCAGTTGACATTGAACAAGGCCCAAGCCAAGTGACGAAATCCCTGTTTGGCCAAACATGAATATGACGAAATCCCTTTTATGGTGAAAACACATGGGGCGAAATCACCTTGTGTGACGAAATCACTTGGATTTCGTCCAATACTTTGATTTCGTGGATGGGATTTCGTGGGCCTCTTGTTTTCGTCATGTCTTTGGTATATATACCCAGATAACAGACAGAACACAGTTACGAAGTCTGAATAGATTTCTTTGAGAGAACACACACACACAACTGAGAGTTTATAGGTTTATCTTGTAAACATTGCTTTGTAACGGTTTCATACGCCTTAATACAATGGAGTGTTAATCGTTGAATCTTTGTGTTTGTGTTCGTAACTTGGTTTAACTTACCCGTTTGGATTCCGCACTTTCGGGTTTGTCGGAAAACAGGGAATAGAGGTTACTCGATCCTCCGGGTGGACCTACAATTGGTATCAGAGCATTGGCTCGATTCCTTGTTAAAACCAAGTTGTCTTTCTTGATTTTTCAAAGATTTTCATGAGTTTTTCTTGAGTTTGAAGTTTATCTTTTCTGGAAAATCGTTTTTAAAATCTTGAAAACCTTGTTGTTTTGCTTGTTAATTCATACAAAACCTTGTTATTATCTTATGCATACATGTAGTTTGAGGTTTTTATTGAAGTTCTTTGCAAAACTCGTTTTCGGAAAATTATTCCGGTGAAATTTGGTCGGAATCTTCAAGTATTTCATCTAATATTTATAGTGTTCATCATTTATTCATAACTGTTCTTGAATATTCGTATTGCTTGATCTGTTTATGCTTGGAATTTAAGTGATATTGATTATTAAAACAATTGTTTGACTATTGTTTACATAAAAATGATGATGATGTTTACTTGAAAAACAATGTGGCCAAAAGTAAGGATTTGTTTGACATTTGTGTACATTTTCATCATGATATTTGAAAAAGATGTCTGATAGGAGTATGATGAGTTTGACAATTGAGCACTAGAAGCTTCTTGTGTCAGATAAAAGATAAGATCTAGTTTTATAAATATCTAATTTGTCTTCACTTGTCTGTACCATGAAATCACCAGCTTTCATTCTGGACGAAATCAAGTCTGGTCATTATTGTTCAACGAAATCCCTTTTGGCAAACATCCAGTCAACGAAAACACCCTGGTCAACAACATCAAGCTGGACGAAAACAGGCCTGGCCGAAATCACTTGTGTTTGTTTTGTCTTGGACGAAAACACTTCTCAACGAAATCACATGGGCTTGGCCGAAATCCCTTATCAACGAAAACAAACTTATCTTGGCCGAAATCCCCTCTCAACAAAAACACTTATGCTGGACGAAATCCAAGTCTGATTTTGTCAAACATAAGTCAACGAAATCACTCCTCATTCAGTATCCAGACGAAATCAACTTGTTACTGGACTTGTGTTATTTTTTTTAACAGAAGACTTGTAACTCATATTTAACTATTTGATTTGTATGATTTAATCAGATATTCATCTTTACATACTAGAAATGAATCCGAATTGGTGGGGCACTCCGTCAGATACAGAGAGCAAGTATACCAACACGCGTTTATCTCCCTCATGGGCTGAATCTCCTGCACCCACATCTAATACAGAAAGCAAGTATCAAAGCACCGGTTTATCGCCATCATGGGCTGAATCTCCCGCACCCGCATCTTCGCAAGCGAATCAAATGTCGACCAGTCAATGGGCGTTTGTTTCAAATCAAACTCCAAGTATTCAAAGTATACTCCTAAGCGAAAGCGAGACCGGAAGTCTAAATCGCCCACCGAAACTGATGCACATAAATGAATATCCTGGTTGGGTAGATAGATTCCAGACGTATGTCAATGGGCAAAACACGGAATTGTGGCTACGTTTTACTACAGACTTCGATCAAGCTCTTGAGGTTGCCGCTTCAACTGCTGCTACATTTGCAGATCTTTCGGAAGACCAGAAAAAGGCATATGATTTAGAAAAGAAAGCATATGCTATTCTGACTCAGGCGATGAGCAAGGAAATATATCATCACTTCGTCAGCTTCAAGACGTCAAAGCGATTGTGGGATGCATTGAAGACAAGGGGTCTAGGAAATGAAAAGTCACGCCAATTGCGACATGACTTACTCAAAAAGGAGTTTGATGGGTTCACATGTATGGAAAGTGAATCTTTGGGAGATATGACAAGTCGATTCTATCATCTGCTAACTGAATTGGGTAATTATGGGGTAGTAACAACTCCAGCAGAGGTAGTCACAAAGTTTGCCGATGCATTGCCACCTCAATGGAATAGTTTCTTGGAAATCCTGAAGTACAATGGCGCATTGGCGACAAAAAACATCAATGAGTTCGTTCAGCTCTTGGAGAACAAAGATCAGGAAGAAACCCTAAAGGCGAAAAGGGTTCCAGTGCGACAAAATCCTGATATGTATTATGGAACTTCTAGTACTCCTGCAAGACCAGTTTCACATGCTCCACTTCAGACGGCGTTTGTCACAAGCACGGATTTATATGGCAATACGATACAAGTTCCTGTGAAGCCAGCTCCAACCACAGACTTGTATGGAAATCCATTACCACCAGCTCCACAACAGCAAGCTTGTTATGGAAGCACATCATCTGCTGGTCAGCCATCAAAGTCAAATACAGTAGGGCTTGACACGTTAAACTTCTCCAAAGTTAGCGTTGAAGTAGCTAAAGATCATATGGAGATACTAAACACATTGGTGAGCTCGTATTGTGGGTTGATTGCAGGGCAGATCGGAAACATCAATCTAACTCAAGAAGATTATCAGCAGATCGATAAAGAAGAGATGGATATGATGGACATCAAATGGGCTTTCGCTAGTGCTGTAAGGCGAGCTAAAGACTTCATGGAACAGACGGGTCGAACCAGCTTGGAAAGCAAAAAAGACACCAAGTATGGGTTCGATAAGCAGTCTGTTAAGTGCTTTAACTGTGGCGAACGTGGTCACTTCAAGAGGGAATGCACAAAGCCAGCTCAGCATGGGAACCAGAATCCTTTCAGAGGTCAAGGCAACCAACAGAATCAGAATCAAACCAGGAATGACGATCGTACCTTGGTCCCTGCAAACAATCAAGCAGGACCATCGAACACAAATCAAGCTCTTGTGGTGCAAATAGATGAAGGTTGCGACTGGTCAATGCAATTAGTCATTGGTGATCAAGGAGGAGCAGCTTGTTTTGCTGAAGCTGCTAAGGATTTGAAGCACGCCAGTGGTGGAGAATCTTCCGCCAGTGGTGGTGAATCTTCAGATGAAGAAAGTTATGGTTATTCAAGGAGTTCAGATGAGGAAACCTCAACCTCAGGCGATGACAATGTATCTAGTGGGAGAATCGATGAAGATATCGATGAATTGTTAGGAGAAGCTACAGCAAGGAATGATAGAAGATCTATTCTGGTGGATCAAGCTGCTTATTCTTCTTCTTCTCTTCTTTCAGCCTTTATGGCTAATGGTAGCAGTTCATCAAGCCAGGTATGTGTCGATGAACCAACTGTTGTTAATTGTGATAATTGTGCTAGCTTAAGAGTTAAATGTGCTGATTTTGATGCTAATATGTCTGAGTTACAAAGCAAACATGATGCTTTAAATGCTGAATTGTTTGACTTGCAAAACAAACATGTTTCTTTAGATGCTAAGTGGTGTGATTTGCAAAGCAAACATGAGGCTTTGCAAAACAAATATGAAGTGACAAATATCCACAATCAAAAGTTGATAGTGGATCTCTCGAAATGCAAAGAGGCTAACATGTTTTATGAAAACCATGAAAAGGAATTTAAAACGGTGGTTGAAAATTTAAGAAAAGATAAAACCGAATTGACAAAAATGGTTTCAAGAAAACAAACTGACATAAACTGTTATATCAATCGTCTTGAGATCATGCAAAAAGAGTTAGCCTGTACAAAGTGTGAAAGTGAGGCGATCCGGCTTAAGCTAGACAGTTATTCTAACTCTAGATACGTGCTGGATCACATCATTGGCACACAAAAAGAGAAAAAGGATGTCACTTGCATTGGATATAAGAAATGTCCACCACCTGTTAGACAAAATTATGATGCAATGCCTGATGAGGAGTTTAGAACTCATTATGAAGAATCTGTTCCTTTAGACATTGAGGAATTTGCAACGGGACTTGGATATAAACCGAAAGTATCATCAGATTCGGATGTGTCAGCATATACATTTGTAACTGCTGAACAAAATCAGGATCCTCCAATCATTGTTGAGGATACTGATTCTTCAGATAATGAATCTAATGATACTGACTCAGCACAGTCAGATGCGGTAATCAAAGAAGAGGACATACCTCTCGAGAATCATATTTTGTGTGATCCTCCCGCAAAACCTGCTACGACTGTTCTGACCGAGTCCATGTCTACTTCCTCACAAGAGTCTGAGAGTGTGAATTTGCTGTACACTCTTGTTGGTGATGATAAAATCTACTCTGACAAAGATTTTCCTATTAAGAATGTTAATCAATCTTTAATAAGTAAAATTTTTGAGGATTCAACAAGTAAGTTTTTGGGAAAGACAGGATCACACGTTATGGTAACACAGTTTCCTCCGATTCCAAGAGCTAAAATTCGCAAACAAAATGGCTATCAAAAATTACCAACTGAGAAAGTTCAGCAAAATCGCACCAAACCTAAAAGTAACCCACCGACTCAATGGCAAAAGAAACAGACCAAGAAAAAGGACAAGAAAGTGAACTTTGTGAAATCGAAGGGAACAGATAAACTTGAAACATTTTCCAAAGAAACGACAAGAAAGGACAAGAAAGTGAACTTTGTGAAATCGAAGGGAACAGATAAACTTGAAACATTTTCTAATAAATCTAACTTAGATCATGTCATTCAAGTTAACTCTTTCAAAAGAAACGAACCAAACAGTTCAAAACCTAGTACTTCGGGATCACAAAGTTCATCGACAAGACAATCACATGATACTACGGGGTTTGTAGAACGTAGATCATGTTTTTCATGTGGCACAATTGGACATATCATTCGAAATTGTCCATATCTTCATAAACAAAAAGCCAAAGTTGATGATCCCCGTGACCAAAT
The DNA here is from genome assembly GCA_030545235.1 of Helianthus tuberosus. Taxonomy (NCBI): domain Eukaryota; kingdom Viridiplantae; phylum Streptophyta; class Magnoliopsida; order Asterales; family Asteraceae; genus Helianthus; species Helianthus tuberosus. Next base: position 14,859 of record JARYGA010050263.1, on the reverse strand, counting down.
TGACCGAAAGCGATCTGTTTCATCAAAACCAGATCCCCGTCTTGTAAAAGAAAGGGAAAAGAAACAGAAACGTCAACAGGTCAAGAAAATTGAAAAAGAGATTAAAACCGACGTGGTTAACAAAACATCTGTTTCTGTCAAACCAGACAATTCAAAAACTTCAGACAATCATGAAGTTAATATTTTAAAGAATAACACTGGTAAAACAAAACAGACCTGGAAACCAAAAACGGTTATTGAATCAGGGGGAACATCACAATTTCCACAACATCGAGAAGTTCAAGTAACTTACGTTGATGAAAATGGAAGACCCAAGACCACAAAGGCTTGGGTCCCCATCTCCAACTAATCATGTGAGTACATGTGCAGGGTGTTCCAGGAGGAACTTTCAGCAGTCATTGGATTGTTGATAGTGGGGCATCCAGGCACATGACAGGCGACATGAAGCTTCTCTACGACGTTAAATCTATTAGAGGAGGTTATGTTGCTTTTGCTGGAGATAAAGGAGGATATATTACTGGAGAAGGAATGGTATCCAACGGGGTTGTAAGTTTTGACAAGATCAACTTTGTACAACAGCTTGATCACAATCTTCTCAGCGTTTCACAAATCTGTGATAAACATTTTTCAGTACACTTTGACGCAAATGGATGTTACGTGCTGAAACCCGGCTTCAAGATTCCGAAAGAATGGATTCTCTTTTCTGCTCCAAGGATAAATGATTTGTATGTCCTTGATATGAGCCAAGCTATTACAACGACTGCACAAGCAACTTGTTTCATTACAAAAGCCACGGAAAAAGACTCTATCTCTTGGCACAGACGTATGGGTCACATTCACTTACGCAAAATGAAACATTTGGTGACGAATGAATTAGTGAATGGTGTTCTTCTTAAAAATTTCCATCTTTAAGACGTTTGTGTTTCATGCCAAAAAGGAAAGCAAACGAAGAAACGACATCTGACAAAGAAGATCAACACGGTGGCAGTTCCTCTTGAATGTTTGCACATGGATTTGTTTGGTCCTGTCAAGCACAAAAGCATCAGGAATGATCAATACTGCCTAGTAATAACGAATGATTATTCAATATTTTCTTGGGTGGCGTTTATGGCTCACAAGAGTGAAACTTTCAGTATTATCAAAAACTTGATCATTCAGATTGAGAGTTTGTATAAGTTGAAGGTTAGATGGATACGCAGTGATAATGGTACAGAATTTAAAAATCAAGCCATGGCGGAGTTTTGCACATCAAAAAGTATTCTTCACGAATTTAGTGCGGCTTATACTCCTCAACAGAACGGCGTCGCTGAACGTAAGAACCGTACATTGATCGAGACTGCTAGGACTATGTTGGTAGAGTCGCAGTTGCCCATTCCTTTCTGGAGTGAAGATGTGGCCTCCGCATGTTACACGATGAACCGAGTCCTTACAGTCAAAAGACACAACAAGACCTGCTTTGAGCTTCTTCACAAACGGAAACCAGATTTGTCATATCTTGAACCGTTTGGAGCTCCTTGCACAATGATCGATCCTAATGGAAAGTTTGGGGCAAAAGCTATTGAAGGTCACTTTCTTAGTTATGCCACCCTGAACTTAAGAGTCTGGAATCTAGAGACTAAAAGGGTTGAAGAATGGTCTGAGGTCAGAGTACAAAGGCACACATTGCCAGTCAGATGTCCTGGTCAACCATGGATGTTTGAGTACGATGACTTTTTCAATTCGATCAATGTTGAAGCAGTTGAAGAAACTGCTGCGGCAAGGATGTTTTTCGAGAGTGACAACGCAATAGATTCACCGTTGGTTCGTCCAATTATTGTCAATCAAGAACCATCTTCAGTGAACAATAATGCTCTCGACAATGAGGATTTTCATGATGCAACCGAACTGAACGAATCTTCAGAGGATGAAGAATTTCTAGATGCCGATCAAGAAGCTCCTACATCAGCTGTTCATGGTACTTCAGAGGCTACACCTCCAGTAGACGCCCCTAAAACAGCTGAAGCTACTGCATCATCCTCTTCGTCAGTTCCGGGTATTGAATTGGTTGTTGATCTAAATCTCAACAATCTGGGTACAAACATTCCAATTCTGGAAAACCCTGAATCAAGAATTCACAATACCCATCCTCATCAAAACATCATAGGTAATGTACGGAGTGGCATTCAAACAAGGAACATGTTGCGAAACAACAACAATGCAGGACTGTATGCGGCGATTCAAGAATCTGGTGAACAGAATGATTGGTCTTTCGCGTGTTATGTCTCACAGGAAGAGCCAAGAACTTGGAAAGACGCTTTGAAAGATAACTCTTGGGTTGAAGCAATGCAGGAAGAACTGCAACAATTCTAGAAACTTGGTGTCTGGAAGCTCGTAGAGAAACCTGCTGGTTATAAGAAGATTGGTACCAGTTGGGTGTATAAATGCAAAAAGGACGATCGTGGAATCGTTATTCGGAACAAAGAAAGATTGGTCGTTCAAGGTTTTCGTCAGATTGAAGGTATAGACTACAACGAAGTGTATGCACCTGTTGCACGTCTGGAAGCAATTCGGATCTTTCTGGCTTATGCCTCATTCAAAGGATTCAAGGTTTACCAGATGGACGTTGAAAGTGCATTTTTACATGGTCTAGTGGAAGAAGAGGTGTATGTTGAACAACCTCCAGGTTTTGAAGATCCTATCCATCCCGATCGGGTTTGGTTGCTGAACAAAGCTCTCTATGGTCTACATCAAGCACCGCGAGCTTGGTACGCAACCTTATCTAATTATCTGCTGGAGAATGGATTTCGCAGAGGTCTTATCGATTGCACTCTCTTCATAAAAGAACAAGATAGAGATCTTCTACCGGTTCAGGTATATGTGGATGATATTATATTTGGTTCTACTAACAATGTTATGTGTAGGGATTTCGAGCGTGTAATGCAGGATAAATTCGAGATGAGTGCTATGGGGGAGATGACTTTCTTTTTGGGCTTGCAAGTGCAACAAACGAAGTCTGGGATTTTCATCCATCAGACTAAGTATGTTCAAGACATCCTGAACCGATTTCAGATGTGCGACACATCGCCCATTGGTACCCCACTGCAGCAAAATCACGGAATCAATCCAGACTTGAAGGATGAACTCGTTAGCTCTTCATACTACCGCGCGATGATTGGATCCCTTATGTACCTCACAGCATCAAGACCAGATATAATGTACCTCACATCTTGCAGCTGTAAAAAGGATTTTTCGTTATTTGAAGGGTTGCCTAGACACTGGTCTATGGTACCCTAAGGATGATAACTTTGATCTAGTCGCTTTCAGTGATTCTGATTTTGGCGGATGCAAAATCGACGGCAAATCCACAACGGCTGGATGCCAGTTTTTAGGAACTCGCCTCGTAACATGGCAGTGCAAGAAGCAGACTTGTGTCGCTACATCAACTTGTGAAGCTGAATACATTGCTGCCTCAAGTTGTTGCTCCCAAGTCCTGTGGATACAACAGCAAATGCGCGATTACGGTTTTGAATTCCTAACTACTCCTATTTTAGTCGATAATTCTGCTGCTTTATCTATCACTAGAAATCCTGTGCAGCATTCAAAGACCAAACACATCGAAATTAAGTATCACTTCATACGTGATTGCTTTGATAAAAGGCTAATCGATGTTGTTAAAGTCCACAATGATGACCAATGTGCCGACCTTTTTACCAAAGCATTTGATAAATCAAGATTTGACTTTTCATTATTGGTAAACGGCATTAAGGTCAAGCAAGAGTAATCCACATCGGAAAATCGTTTTTGTAAATATCTTTGTGTTTTTAATTTGTTTTAAGTTTGTTGATTTTAGGGGGAGTAATTCCAAATTTGAAAATTCAAAAACATCGAAAAATTTCAAAACCCAAAAACAATAGAAAAACAAAAATGAGTTTCCTGGCGAGCAAAAGAGAAAATGATAGTACATCAGTGGTCTGTTGAAACCTTTTTAAACTGAAATGCAAAATGAAAAACGATAAGCAGCTCTATATAAGATGTATCGGTAGGCTCACAATCATCTTAAAGTGTGCAGGGTGATATAAACTTAAATCGACTGAAGACCAGGTGGGAACCATTCATTGGCATATGGTCTTAGTACCGAAATTTCGTTTGAGAGATTGCCGAGGTTCTGAGATATGTGGTCTTTATGCTGTTTATCATCTGGGTATCATGGTTGTTTCTTTTACCGAAACAAAACGGAGACGAAGTCTAGATCTTCCATGATATCATACATACGTGTACATACTGCATACGACCTCAATAAGTGATCAACAATCACATGTCCCTCAAAACAAGTGATAATATATCACATTTATCCGGGAGTCAAGTTCGTCTTTTTGCTGTACGAAAGTACTGACCTGTTCACGGACTTGCTCTTGTGCCCTTCATGCATCTGAAAATCAAGTTTCTCATCAATAAGTGATTTTATCACATAGGGCTTATTTTCATCAAAATAAGTGAGTTTCTCACATTTTCATATACGTCAAAACAGATGATAAATGGTATACTCACCAGTAAGATGAACCCTCGTGCATACCTTGATACGGGAATGTGTCGTGATGTGGATGAACACCGGTCGGTAAGTATAAATCATACCTTAACGTATCCCCTCGCCATGATTACATATGATAAGTTGAGCTTATGTGGACAACAATACCGATAATTGTTATAGGATGCTTATCTAAATGTTAACAAAAAGAACAACAAGAGCGTTTTGGCATGACCGTACACTGATATGATTCTCTTACCCTCGAAACTCGCAAAAAGAATGTTTGTATATATTTACTTTTCTTAGTGTCTGCAACTCTGTATATATTTATTTACTGCTTTCAGTCTTTAAGTTTGAAATATTCAAAATACCAAAAAGATTTTAGGTGTGTTTTAATATAAACTTTATAAAAGTCAAAAAGATTTTATTTCTGCTTTAGTTTTGATTAACCGATGTTGGAACTCGAATCTTCGTTACCTGAAATCTGTTGAAAACCAAAACGACTGAATCTTCATAAACGGTCAGAGTTTGTAAGTTTTGAAAGTTAATAATCAAAATTAAAAAAAAATCTGTTAGCTTTTCTAACTAACTGTCGGACGGTAGTTGAATGAGAATTGGTCTCACATGTGTGTCATTTGTTTAAATGTTAACTATATTCCAAGCGTTTGTTCTCATTATGTGTTTAGCTTTCTTGCATGTGCAGATGCTAAAGGCGAGGAGAACATGTTCGATGACAAGCTTCGGAATGAAGACACGACGTGAAGGCACTCAAATGATAAAGATGATCGAGTTGCTGCTGATCAATCATCAACACCACAAGGATCTCAAGTATCGAAAATCAAAAGATTCACAGCATAATCAAAGGGGGAGTTTATTGATACACTTCCTAAATGAAAAGGGGAGTTTGTTGATACACTTTCTACTCACGACGCGTGAAGACTTTGAAGATCCTTTCCGAGAAAAAGGACCATCAAGAGATGGAGAACGAGATTACGAACCTCGCAAGCAGCATCCAAGGGGGAGTTTGTTGATACATATTATGTGGATACGGCTTGGCTCGGTTCGACTCGGCTACGAAGTGAAGGCCGTAGTCAAGACATCCTCCTGTCTTGACTCGGTATGCTAGTTACTTCTTAACGTTTGATGTAAATGCAACTGCGTGTGTGCAGTTTGCATTTTAGATTATAGTTTATGTTTGTTGTTTGTTTGTTCTAAGCCCAAGCCAAGGCCCAACTGTGAGAAGCCCAGTTGACATTGAACAAGGCCCAAGCCAAGTGACGAAATCCCTGTTTGGCCAAACATGAATATGACGAAATCCCTTTTATGGTGAAAACACCTTGTGGTGAAAACACATGGGACGAAATCACCTTGTGTGACGAAATCACTTGGATTTCGTCCAATACTTTGATTTCGTTGATGGGATTTCGTGGGCCTCTTGTTTTCGTCATGTCTTTGGTATATATACCCAGATAACAGACAGAACACAGTTACGAAGTATGAATAGATTTCTTTGAGAGAACACACACACACAACTGAGAGTTTATAGGTTTATCTTGTAAACATTGCTTTGTAATGGTTTCATACGCGTTAATACAATGGAGTGTTAATCGTTGATTCTTTGTGTTTGTGTTCGTAACTTGGTTTAACTTACCCGTTTGGATTTCGCACTTTCGGGTTTGTCGGAAAACAGGGAATAGAGGTTACTCGATCCTCCGGGTGGACCTACAATTTTAATATTTTTATTATTTGTGTATTACTTACTTTTTTATTTCTTTATGTCACGATTATTATTTAACAAAATACGTTTTAAATATATAAATAAATACATATTTCTTTAACAATTTGTTTTTTTTATAAACGTTGTATTTGAAAAAAAAAAAATTTTTAACCTTATTAAAACCATTTACCGTTTTTAAAATCGTTCATTTTTAAACTGTTAGTTTTTCAAATCGTTCTTTTTAAGTCCTCATTTTTTTTTTATAAATTGAACAGTTCATTTTTTACCATTCTTTTTAAAACCATATGTTTTTGAAACTTTTTTTAAACAATTCATTTTTAAAGTCGTTTATTTTTAAAACCATTTATGTTAAAGCATTCCTTTTTAGAACCGTTTTTGTAAAGCATTATTTGAATCGTTTATCCTTTTTAAATCCTCAATTTTTTGACTGTTAAATTTGTTTATTTTTAAACATTTTGTTTACTAAAATCATTAGCTTTTTAAAACCTTATATTTTTTATCATGATTTTTAATACCATTTGTTTTTTTTTTATAAATATTGATTTTTAAATCTTCGAAAAAACGTTCATTTGTTTAAAATTGTTCATCTTTTACTTTTTTTAACAATCATTTTTAAACTTTGTATTCTATAATTTATTTATTGCCAATAGGAAAAATAAACTTAAAAAATGAACAATTTTAAATCAAAGGAATTTAAATATGAACAATTTTAAACAAACACCCAGTTTTTTCAAAGATTAAAAAACGGCATTTATAAAAATAAAGCAAAAGGTACTAAAATATGTTAAAAATATAAAGTTTTAAAAAGCGTATGGCTCTAATAAATAAAAAGATTTAAAAATGAACGAATTTCGAACAAACGAACGGTCCAAAAAATGAAAGATTTAAAAAAGATAGTCGATTCAAATAACGCTTAAAAAATAAAAAGAACATTTTACAAAGAACGATTTTAAAAGGAACGCTTTAAAAATAAAGGGTTTTAAAAGTGAACGATTTAAAAAAAAGATTTTTTTTAAACTTAAGGTTTTAAAAACCGAATGATTTTAGTAAACAAAATGTTTAAAAAATAAACGAATTTCGAACAAACTAATAGCCAAAAAATGGATGATTTTAAAAAGGATAAACGATTCAAAAAACGCTTTAAAAATAAAATTCACGCTTTACAAAAAACGGTTCTAAAAGAAATGCTTAAAAAGTGAATTGTTTAAAAAAAGTTTTAAAAACATATATGGTTTTAAAAGAATGGTAATATATGAACTGTTCAACTTATAAAAAAATGAGGGCTTAAAAAAGAATTATTTTTAAAACAAAAAGTTTAAAAATGAAGGATTCTAAAAATGATAAACGGTTTTAAAAATGCTAAAAGCATTTTTTTAATAAACTACATTTATAAAAAAAAAACAAATTGTTAAAGAAATCTCTATTTATATATATTTATAACGTATTTTGTTAAATAATAAACCTGAAATAAAGAAATAAAAAATTAAATAATTACACAAATAAAAATATTAAAAGAACTTTATAACTTACATACACAGCTACAAAGCTATAAAAAGACTATAATACCCTTGGGCTTAACAAACAAAAAGTAAATGGTTAATGTTAGGGACAAAACCGTTATAACATGCAATCTCAATGTCTGATATGTTAAAAGATTACTTTTTGAACTGAAAAGGTTAAATTGATTAAACTACAGGAGCCAAAATAATAATTTCCTCTTTTAGAAATTATATATAATATTTTTCTTTTTATGTATGATAATGCAACAACGATTTTCATACTGAAAATGTGGTTTGTTTTCCGTGTCCAAAATTTTTAAAAATACAATGTTCATTATTTTGAAACGATAAAATGGTGTGACATGATATATAATCTCAAATCATTGGTGGTGCAAACATTCAATTTCAACTTGTAGTTCTGTTAAAGAGTCTTCATGAAATTTCATTTTCTTTAAATAGTAAATTTTTTCTCCTTAAATACTTATATCTCTTAAGAATTTCTTTTCATCACTATCCTATAACCTATAGCTCCTGGGTTTCATCTAAGTCGCCAAAATGCAACAAGGTGCAATTAAGTTTTAAAGTTTGCAATTTAATTTTATCTTCTCTCCTTTTCTTTTAAGTTTATCTAGTTAAATTGTAAATATCTAAAATTGTACTCGTTTTATATTATAGGAGAAGTGTCGCCGTCAAAACTGACTGGTCGGTTTGTGGGGCAAACGGCGCGTGTTAAAAGAAATAATAAAAAACAGCAGGTCGACCAACCGTGGGGCGCGTGAAATTGCTGGTGCGGATGAAATTTATTTATATTGTATAACATGTTCTTAAGTCTCGCCACCTTATACCATGTGAAAATTATATGAAAACAACGTAACATGTTCTTTGAATCAAAACACAAAAATAATAAATAATAATAATAAAAAAACCGTCAACATATTATATGTTTTAGGGGCTGTTTGGCAACTTCTGAATGGTTAGGTTCTAAACCAGTAAAAGCTCTGAACTATTAAGTGCTGAACTATTAAGAGGTCTGAACCATTAAAAGGCAGTATAATGCTTAACCGTTTAGAGACAAATGTCTGACCAATTTAGATTAGAGGTCTTAACCATTCAGACTTAGTATAATGCTTAACGATTCAGAGGCAAATGTCTGAACCATTCAGACATGTGCTCGCGAAACAAACAGTCTGAACCATTAAGTGCTGAACCAGTAAAAGATCTGAACCATTAAAAGCCTTATTAAGAGCTAAACAAAAAACCCCTTAGTGTTTCTTATATATCTGTTTAAAATCAAACACTAAGTTGACATTATAATAAGTTTGAAACAGTATATATACATGTTTTTTCCGCACGAAATATTAACATTAGGGTAAATTACTTTTTGAGTCCCTGTGTTTTAGTGGTTTTAACTAGTTGAGTTCAAAAGCAAAAAGTTTAACGACCTGAGTCCCTATAAGCATTTTCTTTAACCATTTGAGTCCTTTTGAGTCCAAATTTTAACATTTTGAGTCCAATTTTTTGGACTCAAATCGTTATAAAATGAACAAAATTGGACTCAAAACGTTATAAAATAAATGGCTAGGGACTCAGGGCGTTAAACTTTTTGATTTTGGAAACACGGGGACTCAAAAAGTAATTTACTCATAACATTACTTAACTCACCATGAAATTTCTATGATACGAAAAGAAACCCTACCCCCAATTTTTGTGTTGTGCGGCATCGAAGCCATGAGCTTAATTCATGCCCTGGTTCAGATATGTGATATTACATTGTTCGCGTTTGAGGGGTTACTTTCATTTATCGGAATTTCATGATGGGTTCAATAGTGTTACCGGTGAGACTTACTACATACTTTCTCATGTACACTAATATTGCTTATTGCGTTTTAAGTTCTTTTGTTTCAAGTCATCTTTCAGCGCTTTTTATTTCTTAAAGTTTTATTGGTGGATTAGAGTACAAGTTATATCGAATTTTCTAGAAATTGTAGTCATTTTTATGACAAAATATATAGCAACGGATCCTAGAGTGATAGGAAGTTAGTTTAGCAAGCAAGATGAATTCGTTTTATATAGCAAGTCGCCTTGATATATAAATCACCAAAGAAAACCCAAATCAATATCTTTTCTATTTGCATTTTAAGCACTTCCAATTTCATATTAAACTAATGCATGCTTTGAACATATATTGTCATCGTTTATTCCGACAAAAAAACTCTTTGGTTATATAACCTAACCACGCATTAAAACAAAGAGAAATAACTTGAAGTTGGTCCCAATTTGTTTATTGTTTTGTTTTCGTAACTCCCCATTAAGTTTATTAATTCCGTACCATCTTCAATATGTATCGGTAATTATTATAGCATGTGTGTGCATGATAGAGATTAAAAAAAAAAGTTAAAAGACATCATTTTTTACTTCTAGTTACCACCTAATCAATATATAATTACAAAATTTTAATCCCATACCATTTTTCTAAGAGATAATCTAATTCCGCTAGACAACAAGGTAGAGGCTAAAAAGATAATTGTAGAGTGAGAGCACCCACAACTCAGGTGACATAACTGATTGGCTAGCATTCGAAAATCCCAAACATTCCGGACGAGTAGCATTGTGAAGTCCAAATTAAAGGTGGCCTCTGAAACGACAGACCAAGTGTCGACGAGTTTACGAGGGGGGGGGGGGGGGGTACAAGAGAGGAGAGAGAAGCGGATGGATGAGAGAGAGAGGAAAGGGTGGCGAGTTGAACTTACGGAAAACAAGCGCATTATGAATGGTATACGTAATTGAAAAGGAAAAAAATCAAAAGGTTAAAAAATTAATAAAAGAGTTTCTTGTTTTTAACTCTCTATTCCAAGCTATCTTAATCTAAACAAAAATGATTTTTTTGGACAAATCTAGTCAGCGCGCATGCGGGTCAACTAATTATAAAAAAAGTTGTTTCTACGACTTGAACCTGTGACCTCTATGTCGTACGGTAACCTTAATGTTGCTTCAAATTCGTCGCTAACAATTAAAAAAACTAACTTTTTAAAAAACTTTTACCAAATTAACATGAACAAATGGTTTTTCTCCCATTTATATATATGAACACTATCCATCCATTGTCATTGTACACATGAAATATTTAACAACTTCGTGATAATACTTCTTTTAAATGGACAAAAAAAGAAAACCGAAGACAATCTAATGACCGTAAATGCAAGTTGTAAAAAGTACTCATTTCATACCGAAATGAAAAGGATATAAGAAATATGGACCACCATATTCATACTCATAGTAAGATAAAATTGGATAACATTAATTTTCGCATATTGTTTACACAAAAAAAGTTGGAAATTATTTAAGAAATGTAAAACTTGTTATATAGTCATGTTATAAATCGAATGTTTGAAACTGAAGACCCCCAAAGAGGAAAGCTTCCTAAACATTCTTTAAGTCATCCTATGCCATCACATTCTTAAACCTCACTCATCTCTCTCTCTCTCTCTCTCTCTCTCTCTCTCTCTCCCCCCGGCAATATATATCTAAAAGAAAGTTAGAAAGTGGTCAGAAAAAGATTAAAATCTTGTTGTTTAACTATATATATATATATATATATATATATATATATATATATATATATATATATATATATATATATATTGGTTTGGTATATCACCATCAGTAGCTAGCTGGTGGTGGGTGGTGTGGTGGAGTAGTATCTCACCGCCCCAAAATTCCTTTCTTAACGGCAAGCTTTTCCAGCATTCCAGCTTACTCTTCCTCCATACCCACCTACACCACTTTTATAAACTTGATTGAGAAACCCTTGTGTTTATTCTGTCAGTTTGTGTCTTGTTTTTGTTTCCATTAGGGTTTGTGTTCTTTGGGATCTGGTAGACAAAAAGACAAGTGCTTTTACTTCAATTCCCGAGAAAATTAAAAACCCTTTTTGGTCCCTAACATTCCACTTGTTCTTTACATATCTTTTTACCTTTTTGGCTATTTTTCTTGTTTTTTTAACCAGAGTTCTTGAGACAAGTTCTTGAAACTCTCTTTGTAGCTTGTTAGAAGAATCTAAGTGAAGAACACCTCCATTTCCAAAGTTTCTTTGTGTTCTTGTATCTTCTTATTATTCAATACGCGTGCCGCCGCATGTGCAAGTGCTGTAAAGAAGTTTTTCTTTTGTATGATTTTTGGTGCACAAAGTAAGTTGCAACATTCATTAATTATCCATTAGTTTTTAGTTTATAAATCAGCTTCTAGTTTATATTAGTTTCATTGAATTCTTCTTGCTAGATATTTTTTTTTATTCTCTTCTTAATTTAGTTTTCTAATTGAGGCATGAGAATGATGTTCTTGCTAGATCTCCATGAACAATTTAAAACTTCCTAGCTTCTGATTCATAGTAGTTTCATTGAAGTTCATCTTGCTAGATTTTCTTTTCTTTTTTTCCTTTTCTTCTTCATTTAGTTATCTAATTGAGGAATGATAATGATGTTCTTGCTAGATCTCCATGAACAATTTAAAACTTCCTTTTAGTGAGTCCTTTTTACTTTTTACTACTATATATGTATAAAAATGAAGCACATTTCCATGTTCACAAAGTAAAGTTCTTGCACTTTTGTTGAGTGGTGAAAACTTGAGTGGCTTCCTAAGGAAAAGCAAACTTGAGTAGTCTTATCTTGATAATCATGTAATAAAAGGGTTCTTCTTCATGAGAAATATGCATGGAAGATACACTGAATTTTATTTTTCTCAAGATTACATGGGATTTATTTTCTACGATACACAATTTCTCCTTTTTCTCTTATGAAATCAAAAACCTAATATTTTGATACATCTAAAGAGACTTGAACTCGTAATCCAACAACCGTTGAGATTTAAGTAGTTATCGGTCACCTGGTACAATTTCTTCTATAGTCCTACATATTTTCTAGCACCTTCAAATTCTCATGTGTGATTCAAGTCGAAGTGGTAAGAAAAAGATGTGTAGGGTAAGAACTTCGAAGTTAGTTGATTCATCAGTCCCTCAAGCTTACTGCAAAGTATATAATGTTGAAGATGACAAGCAGGAATTATGAAAGCTTAAGAATGTCCTATAATGATAGTATTAGACCTTCTTCTCCTCAACGAAATAATTCTTTGCATCAAGCATATATTTCGATTCACCATTGTTGTGGGATGATCAAGAAGTGAACTTTTTGTTTGTTTTTGAGCAAAAATTGGGTAAACAATTATGGGTTAGGCTTATAGTTGATAAAGTTTGTTATTAATATGGCAAATAGAGTTCTTTTTGATAATCTTTTTCATATATTTTTCTCTACAATTTGTTTTCGTTCTTGTCTTCCTTTTATTTTCTTGATCAACTTCTAACTTGGTTAAGCATGAAACACATGTAGAGTGGTAGCTAGTTTCATAGTGTTGATATATCTTTTCTGGATTTCTTTTAAGCAAGATGATCATGATTTTAATGAGGATCCGAATATACGAAATTGCAAGTTTGATGAATGAAAAAAATATGTTTATAGTTTAACCATTGATGATTGATGGTGTGGTTTCTGTACTGCAGGTTTCGGACCATCATAAGTTAAGGAACATGAATAACTTTTCACATGTTCCTCCTGGTTTTCGATTCCATCCAACGGATGAAGAACTTGTAGATTACTACCTCAGGAAAAAAATCGCATCAAAACGAATTGATCTTGATGTAATTAAGGACGTTGATCTCTACAGAATTGAGCCATGGGATCTTCAAGGTAAATCTGTTCATCATGTATCAAGTTAGAGGTTCCTGAAATTTTGCAGTCCAAAATAATCTGTACTAATACATTTCTTAGTTGTGGACTACAACTTAACTATATGTTACTTATACCATGGATGCAAAACTTTCTGAGGCCTAACTAAACACTCAAACAACGTTTATTCTTGTTGTTCTTTAACAATTTTCTATTATCTGAACAGAATTATGCAAACTAGGAACCGAGGAGCAAAATGAGTGGTATTTCTTTAGCCACAAGGACAAAAAATACCCAACAGGAACTCGCACAAATAGAGCCACCAAAGCCGGCTTTTGGAAAGCCACCGGAAGAGACAAGGCCATATACTCCAAGCACAATTTAGTTGGCATGAGAAAGACCTTGGTCTTTTACAAAGGACGAGCTCCCAATGGACAGAAATCAGATTGGATCATGCATGAGTATAGACTAGAAACAAATGAAAACAACACTACTCAGGCAAGCTATTACATATCATATTTTTTTATCTCGTGTCATATCGATTAGTTTAAAAAATATAGTTTTAATATTCATAAGGAGGAAATTAACTAATCAAATTTTCATAATTAAACTCAAAAACCAAATTGACATGTGTATACAATACATGGTTCATGTTTTAGACAAGTACCTTTTGTTTTGTTGATGTTTTGATTCCTTGTGTCATAGTACTGTATGTCAAGATAAGGTTTCTCGAGGTGAGGGTATCAGTGGGAGCAACTGTTCTATCTTCCGGGATAGAGGAAAGGGTTTCCCACATCCTACCCTCCGCAGACCCTTCCATATGAGTAGGATTTTACTGGATACGTGTGTTTGTTTTGTAGTTTTAGACAAACATAAAGCTTTCGTTGCACTTTGATATTATGTTTATCATTTTCAGCTTGGAAGAAAACATGTTTAAGTGACAACGCTTTAATTTCGATTTTTTCTTGACTTTTCTGATCTCACCTTCAAACTCATGAAGTTACTAGAAAATGCTTGATTGTGACGAAGTGAAATTATGGTTTTGTTTGCTACAGGAAGAAGGATGGGTTGTATGCAGGGTATTCAAGAAGCGAATGACAACTGTGCGTAGGATGGAAGAGCATGATTCGTTATGCTGGTTTGATGATCAAGCCTCATTCATGCCGAATTTCGAATCACCAAGAAGGATAAGCCATCCTTACACTTCAAACAGTTCATACCAGCACCAATTTGCTGCAAAACCCGAGCTCTATCAATCGCATTACAACTTGCCTCAAGATCACCCCTTTCTTCAACTTCCTCAATTAGAATCTCCCAAAATTCAACATCCTTCTGCTGCCAATATCCAGCCCACAACTCAGCAGTTGAACATCAACTTGCTTTACGGTAACAATGATGAAC